>SEYY01000470.1:98255-100755 GCA_009176605.1 Armadillidium nasatum | reverse complement strand
AAAAATGAAAACGTATGGAATGATCTGAAATGCCTAATTCATGCATTTTCTCTATAGTTATTTACAAGGTTGTGGTATAGTGTACCTTTTCATTATAAATATTTTATATATAAAATTTTGATGACAATTATCTAAAGTTGGAGAGAAAAAAAAAGGTACAGAAAAAAAAATATTGAGGGAAATGAAGAAAAAAGGAGAGATGTTAAATTAGTAGATTTTATTACATTCTTGAAGGTAAGGAGTGGCTGCTATAAATTTTAAATCTTGTTGGCAATTAGGCTAAATAAGGAAGTTTTCAATTGAAAACGATCACAAGATAAGGTGAGTAATTCTTTTAATATTGTAAGAGGAAATGTAGACCAAAGAGGGCTGATGATGGAGGCATGTTCACTTGATCAGAGACATCATCATTTTTTACTAATGTTAATTTAAAAACTGTTGTAGACTTCAATTTACAAACCAAGTGAAGAAAGAGTTTTCAACATATATGAGGATATAGGCTACATTAGTATCTGAAAAATAAAAACTTATTAAACTGAAAAGATATAACTTTCTTAGATTACTATAATTTATTCTTTATGTAAATAATATTGTTAAAAGGTTTCATTTACACTCACAAGAAGCATTTACGAATCATCTAATAATACGTCTTTAACGGAAATCTTTTGACTTTAAAATCAAAAGATACAAATACCCAAATCCTACTCACAATTATAAATGATGCAAAGTCAGCTTTTATAATTTATATTAACATCATTTAATAAAAGTCAAACACCAACAGGGACTTAATAATTATGACAGGAAATTATTCTAATGTTACTAAGGCAAACCTCAACTGCGCATTCTTACTTAGTATATTGTTTTAGTTTAAATACGGAACATTGAATAAATTACCTTATAAATGCATATTGCAATCTGAGAAAGGAATATTATAGTACTGAGTAGGTCAGATATTAACTTCGTGTATTAGTTGATCTTTCTAGAGTTGAAATTACTTACACAACTTTTAAACAGTATTCTTAAGTATACCATTCCAATCAGACATTAGAGAATTCAATTCAAAACTTCAAATAAATTTTTCTATATCTATATAAATTTACTTTTAGACAATGTTCATTCATCATTTATAGCATGACTGACTGTAAAGGTCCAATAAATTCTAAATTTAAAGTTATCATATTCTACGTTAATTGGTATGCTTGATAATTTTCTTATCTGTGTATCAAAATCTCACTCACTGGATTAATAGTAAAAAATAAAAAAAATAAAAAACAAGGTTGTATTTTAGGACGGGTGATTCGGAAGTAAGTTTAAAAGTATTAAAAATTAAATAAATCTTATTTCAAATCATGTTTTATATATACAACATGTTTAAAAATGATATATAAACTTTCAAACAAGGTCATAACATTTTTCAATCAATTCAAGTGACTACTTCTCAAGCATTACAAACCTTATAAAACCCATACACAAGTATAATTCATGCAATCTATACTATTTTATCTATATAACTCTTAAATATACAAATATTTACCAAACTGCTTTTAATAAAACTAACCAAACACAATGAATAGGCACAGGAAAATCCATAGCTTTGCAAGAGGTTTAATTAAAATGGTTCAACAAAAGTAGGCCTGTAACATCCAAAGAGATAACCTTTCATTTACTGACATACAAATCAATCAGAATATAAAAATGAACTTGTAAAAGGAGTGATTAATTTATTAGCAAGAAAGCTATCAGATTTTGAACAAAGTTCTATTATTTTCTGAAAATACCAATCATTCCAAACGTGTCCAAAATTTTGGAACCTAACTTATAAAACTTTACAAAACATGATTCATCAATTAATTTAAGAGATACACAAAATAAAATAGATCTTACTCAAAAAGACGCCATTTTTGGAGGATTTATAGTTGGACAAGATACGTGTTTTTTCTTATTTAGAGCAATTTTTTGTATACCAAACATTTTTGATGCTGTGCATGTGAGAATTTTTTTTTTAATTTCCCATGCACAGTACAAAAATGATTGAGTATACAAAAAATAAGTTTTCTAAATAAAAAATGTGAACTTGCTCAATTATACAACCTCTGAAAAGTTCCTTTTTATACCCAACCATTTTGTTGCTGTGCATGGGAAAAATTCCAAATTATTGGTTTTTGCCATGTACAGCAGAAAAATGGTTGCATAGTCTAAAAGGGGTTTCTAAAAAAAAAGTTTATCTTACTTATCGAAACAGGATTCGAAAATATTTTTGCATATCCAATCATTTTGATACTGTACAAAAGGAAAAATTTTTTTTAAAAATTTCCCATGCACAGCAACAAAATGGTTGGGTATAAAAAAATAAAATTTTCAGAGGATGTACAGTTAAGCAAGATACACATTTTCTAATTAGAAATTTTTTTTGTATACCCAACCATTTTGCTGCCATGCATGGGAAATTTTTTAAATTATTCCCATGCACAACACCAACATAATTAGATACACAAAAAAA
>SEYY01000470.1:88255-93255 GCA_009176605.1 Armadillidium nasatum | reverse complement strand
GATATATTGACTTTTCCATGCAACCATCATACATATGAATTAGTTTTATGTAGCACATTTGAATGCAAAATACCACAAGTAACAGTCCTGAAATACCATTTATTAAATAATTCTGAGACAAATGGGAGCTCATTAATTAATATAATTATCTTGTTGATCTCTTGAAAACTTTTTTTCAAATAAAAGGAGTTGATCAAAGTGTTGAACTTTTTTAATAAGGAATTTAGAAAGGCATTACAAAGTGATTACCTTCAGCTTATTGAGTTATGCATATTTTTGTGTGGAGATTTGGCTCAGAACTTAAAGTCGATGAGAACCAGTTTTCTAGATTGAAAACAAGCACCAATTTCCTGAAAGAATGCCTTTCTACATGAAGACAGAGCATCTCATAACGCAATTGCTAGGTAGATTGTTAGGTCATTAAAAGTAGTAAATGATACGGCAGAAAGAGCCATAAAGCTAAATGCAGGATTTTCATGGACATTTAACTACAGAGGAACAACAGAGGGATTATTTGTTGTGTTCTAATCAAGAACATAGATGGATGTTCCCAGACTGTAAAAAACAAACATTAAAAAGGAAATATCTCCAATGACCATGATTATATGCATAAAAACACTATTTAAACTTTTTTCTATTATACATTATATGTAACCCCTTTTTTCATTATCCTACATATAGTATTTTATTTAAATGCTTCATTCCTTGAAGAATGATTTTGTAAGATAGTGAGGAAAGTGATTTTTCATTAATAACATTTCAAATTGATATAAACTTTTAAAAATGTTCTTTCATTTTAGGGAAATATTGAACCAAAAATTGTTGCATTCAAAATATTATCATTTATATCTAGAAAATAGTTGTGCATATAAAAATTAGCCAAATTTGCTGCATATGGGGAAAGAAAATTTGGTGGTGATTAGGGACCAACCAGGGTTGGAATTTGCCAATGCACAGGTTGCCTAAAATTTTAGATGAAGAAAATCGGATATAATTTTAATTGAGATTAATTTAATTATAAGGAAGGAGTAGAATAGCCACCATTCACTTAAATTAATGATTATATGCACTTTTTCATAAAAATTTTCAGAGTTAGAGTTTATTTAATAAAAGTTTGAAAACAACAAAAAAAAATGTTAAAAATATTTTTGATTCACAATAGTGATTCAACAGGTTTACTTAGTAAAATGAAAAATAATTAACATCAACAATGACTCTCTTGCATCCTGGAAGGCAAACAACACTGCAAGAGTATGTTTCAGCCCACCAGCATGCTCAAGTGGATTGGATTGGAATAGAGTTGAAGTTGGTGAATATTTACAAACTCGTATTTGAGTAAGCAAATTTCCTAACTCAGATTTAATGATACTGCGAATACAAATTCGAACTTCAACTCTTCAGTGAGAAATTTGAAAAAAATTTCATTTCAGAAAAAAAAAATTTTCATTTATGCAAAACACTTAGCAATGATTAAATAAAAATCATTTTTAAAAATTCATTTTAAAAGTGATCTAAATTATCTTCCATCTACCAATGATAAAGTATTAAATCCACTTTCAAACATCAGACAAAATTTGGTTTCTCAATACTTTCGCAGTTTTATAAGAGCAAAATGGAAAGAAAAAATTTAAGATATTTTTAAGTTAATGAAAAAAATGCAAATAAAATAGAAAACCAAATTATTACTTAACTTCTACACAGTAATGACATGATTTTTATACTGATTCATACTACACGACTGATCATTTATACAATGATACATCATAGGAAAAAAAAATAGTTATAGATTTTGTTCAATGGCTCCTCGACAACCAAGATACATATATATATATATATATATATATATATATATATATATATATATATATATATATATATATATATATATATATATTATATATATATATATAATATATAAAAATAAAATTAACGTTTAAGAAACTAAGGAGAAAATTTCTCATACACAAAATTATTAGTATTGAAAAATTTCATATTTTATTCATAAAATTTAACAATATACAAAAAACATGACTTACGGCAATATCCATAGATTCTGGTTTAAGATTTGCTTCCATTGAGTGATTTTTCTTTTTTTAATATATTAAAATTGTTAAGTTTAGGAAATCTGAAAAACAAAAGATTTTTATGTAAGAAAATACCAAAAAATAAAATTTTGTAATTTTCCATTAAGAGAGTCTTTACAATAGTACCACAATATGAATGGAAACTGGCTTGAATATGTGGATCAAGAAAAAGATTTGGGTGTTACTATCAGCAATAATTGTAATCTGAAAGAGGCTAATCAGTGTTTAAATTTTAAACACTAATTAGCCATTTTCAGACAATTGCAGATAAAAACATCTAAATCTTTTCCTTGATCCACATATTCAAGGAATAGAGCTAGGATGTTAGGCAAAATAAATTGCATTATTATTTAAAAGAGCAAGAAATTTATAGGTAAATTGTATAATAGCTATGTCAGGCCAGTACTATTGTGCACAAGTATAGGCCCTCATTTAATAAGATATGATTGAGAGCACAGTATAGAACCACAAGAATAATTTCTGGCTTTGAAGTGAGGTTGAGGGAATTAAGAATGATTTCTGTAGAAGGGGATCTATTACTAAGATTAAATCCTTTATTGTAGATCATGAAAGAGAGATCCAGAGATTCCTATGTCACTCTGCTAAATAATTACCCACTTTTTTCATGTATTGCATTTCTGCATATTTTATCTTTACATTTTCAATATAGTTGAAACACAATGTGGGCACGAACTAAATTTTTAACTTAACATGCAATTCATGACCTTTGAACAAATCAAAGATAAACCTAGGCCAAAGAAATTTGGAATCTTGTTTGATAGGTGTCTTAATAGCCCATGTTCAAATAATCAAACAGCGCGTAACATTACCACGTGATAAACCAAGACTATTCAGTCCTGGCCTAGGCTTAATAACTAAAGCCAATCCCAATGGTAGGATTACATAACTTAGGTCTAACTTGTAGTTTGAAAATAAAACTTGAAAATCAAAATTAATATAAAACATTGGCTTTATAATGTTCACAAAACTAAAACCACGTTTATTTAGTTAGATCTAGCTTGCAAATCGTCCAAAAAAACGATATTTAAAACGCTATAAACTTTTACGATACCTTAAATCACGCCGGATTTATGCGGCGTAGGCAAGACTAGAGCGTCAGGGAGGGATGGCTTCAAAAAATCCACCAAAAAATCAATAGAATACGTATCTTTTAGGACGTATTCTAGTAACAAATAATTGAACAAACTTACGAAGTAAAAGTAGCAAAGTTAGGTGAACAAAGAGGAAAAGTTGAACATAAAAATGAAATATAAAAAGCTTTTATGCATTAACTTAATCATATGAAAATTGATTTAAATAAGAAAATATACAAATATTAGTGCCTGATATTTTAATTCCATTTTTTTATATCCAAAATATTTAGCTAAACTCTAAAATAAACGAATAGAAGAAACTCACCACCTAAGAAATTATTAGTTGCATATGTGGTGACTTGAAAGTAATAACTAATAAAAAAGATTTGGGAATTTAATTAAGATTATTTGCAGGGTATTTGAACTTATTGTAAATGCAATTGATAGAATAGTGAAAATCATACATGAAATATTTAATAATAGATAACAACATTTTTTTTTATTCTTAAATTAATTTTAAAAGAAAAGAAACAAAACTGAAAGATAATCCTTTTCGAAATTTATGAGGTATATTGACAGTTATATCATAGTATATGGTTATGTTGCCTAAGGAGAGCCAGTTATTGTGAGCAAGATAAATGAAAATGTGTTCAGTGTTGAAAAAAAGGAGAAAAAATAAGTTGCTGGTTATGTTTTACTGGATAATTAACCTAAAACTCCATGCACGAGAGGCTAGGATTGGAAAGTCTTTGAAAGGTTTCTGTATCTGGCTTTTATATGCTCTTACGTAGAACTGTGAAAGGACGATACCTATGATGTTGCAATATATTTAAAGTGGAGTGGTAATTAACTGGATAAAGTAATTGATTGATATGATGGAGCAAGAAGTATTGAAGTGTTTAGAAAAATTATGGGAGCTGGCGGAGAGAAATATTTTTGCTAGCATGAGGACAAAAAATAAGAAGCAATATGAAGCCACAGATATTTAAGATTTTCTCTGTCACAACCCTCATTTCATGAATGCAAGTAACAAAAACAGAATACTACAAGAATTAATATAAAAAAAACTGAAATAATGCTAATTCGAAATATTTTTTCGCACTAAAGACAAGGTTTAATGGAAATCTCTTATGCAGATGGAGTTATAAATAATATATTTAAATCAAAGTAAAAAAGAAAAAACTATTTAATATCCAAAATCATTTGCTTTTGTAACTTTTTTTTTTTAAACTGGAAGTGAATTTTTATCTATCTATCTTGAGAAAAATCATTCCGAAGTTAAGCACTCGATTACTGAAGAAATATTCTCTCAAATCCAGACAAAATATATTTTTTGACTGTTCAATTACTTTTAATGATGTAGTGGTAAAAAAAAAAAAAAAAAAAAAAAAAAAAAAAAAAAAAAAAAAAAATTAACACTTTGGAGAGATAAGTCAATTTTATTAACCTGCATCACGTTATTTCTATAAAAAAAAAACATAGAAACAGAAAATAAAGACAAGAGCCATATAATCTTATCAAGGCTATCACAATGAAAAAGAATTAATGTTACCTTCTACTTTGAATGATTGGTTTTAGATATGAATTTTTTTCCCGAAATTAATAAAACCAACTCTAAAACTATACATACAACATGCAATTTTAATCAAATTTGTCAGGTAAGCGAGGATGAAAAAGTAACTATAACGGTAACAACAAGAAGGTTTGTCAACAAAACCAATAATAAAGTTCAAGGATTAAAAATGACCAAAGTTACTAAGTCTAATTTTGGTTGTTAACAAATGCACTGCACATCCAAACATAGCATTTCAAACCTCAGTAA
>SEYY01000470.1:62558-88155 GCA_009176605.1 Armadillidium nasatum | reverse complement strand
AACGGTGAATCGAGATAAATGCAGAAGATCACTGCGTGTAATGGAGTATCTGGGTGCATGGGAGAGGTTCCTGAATGATTACCTGTCCACCCGTTACTCACAACGCGATTCATTGAAATTTGGTGTGTACTATGAATATGACTGGTGTCAAGTAGTCACAGCCTCTCGATTGTAGTTCTAGAAATATCGCATTTGGAGAATGCTTTTTAATTACTCTTGCCAATTCTTCCAAATTCGAATAATATCCGCAACTATTACATTGGATAAATTTTGTAATAATAAAAGGAAAAATCAAGATCAATCTACGAGACGATCAGTAACAATCGTCATAATATGTACTAGGCTTAATAGGTTGCTTAAATTAAAGTTTTGCAAATTATATATATATATATATATATATATATATATATATATATATATATATATATATATATATATATATATATATATATATATATATATATATATATATATATATATATATATATATATATATATATATATATATATATTATTTTTTTTTTTTTTTCCTCTATGCTGGAAGCGTGCATTTGTTCAGCCGATCCCGAAAAAAGGTAACCGCTCTGACCCTTCTAACAATCGGCATATAGCTCTCACTAGGGTTCTGTCTAAAATTTTTGAAACTTTCCTAACTCTCATTTCTTGGATCATTTGGAGTCTCCTTCTCTTCTCCCAGATCACAAGTATGGCTTTCGACGTTCGAGGTCAACTGGTGACATACTTTCCTATTTTACTTATCTATGGTCTTTTGCCCTTAGGGATTTCGGGGAGTCTTGTGCGGTGGCGCTTGACATATCCAAGGTTTGACCGTGTATGGCATGCGTCGCTACTCTCCAAGCTCCCTTCCATTTGCTTACTCTTGTCTGGTTTTCTCTCAGATCGTTCCATTTCGGCACTTGTAGATGGAGCGACCTCTTCCTCTTTTTCTGTCAACTGCGGTGTTCCTAAAGGTTCAGTTTTATCTCTAGGGCAACTTTATTCTTACTTTTTCAACTATTCTATCTTCTCAACTGCACTTCTAACTCTGTTCACTCATATTCTAATGACTAAACTCTACATTCTTCTACTCATTTCAAATCTGCTCCCTCTTTTGCTTCTCGTCTTCAACTTTCCGATTCTATTCTTGATGATCTGGATGAGATTTCCCGGTGAGGTCATAGCAACCTTGTGAAATTCAACTCTTTAAAAACTCGACTTCTTCACATCTCCCTCAAAAAAACACCTCCAAACTTTCCTATCCTCTTCGATGGCTCTCCCGTCTCACCTGTAAATAACATTTACATTCTTGGTCTAAACATAAACAATAAACTGTCTTGGAAACCACATATCACAATGGTTGCTAAAGGAGCCTCTAAGAAGCTGGGAGTTCTGTTCAGGTTACGAAATTTTTTTTCCTTCTGAGCAGTTACTCCAAATATATAAGGGTCTTATTCACCCTTGTATGGAGTACTGTTCTCACATTTGGGAGGCTCCGATTACACCTCTCTTCTGGATAGGGTTGAGTCTAAAGCTAAGAGATTAATTAACTGTCCCCTACTTTCAAGCTCTCTTGACCCCCTATCTCTGCGACGTGACGTTCGCGCTCTATCCCTTTTCAATAGGTACTACAATGGCAGGTGCTCGAGGGAATTGGCCTCTCATATTCCTCCACCGTTGTCTCGTCCTCGTTGCACAAGGGGTGCCCTACTTTCACACAAATTTTGTGTGGATGTAGGAAACCCCAGGCTAGCCCGTTGTGGTGCCTACTTTCCAGCCACTTCTGTTCTGTGGAACTCTCAACCATCATCTATTTTCCCTCCTGTATTTAATCTTCCACTCTTTAAGGCTTCCGTCTGTACCCACCTGAGGGATGTGCGTTAGGACTGTGTTTGAATGAGTTTTCTTCCCCCTTGTGTGTGCCCCCTCCTTGAAAAGGGCTCTGCTCGTGAGTGGTGGCGAACTGTGCGTATATATATATATATATATATATATATAAATATATATATATATATATATATATATATATATATATATATATATATATATATATATATATATATATATATATATATATATATATATATATATATATATATATATATATATATATATATATCGCGCGCGCAAAACAATCAATCAACAACGCCACATTTCACTGAATAACTCGAACTACTTCATGATGTTTTTATAGCATTTAAAGTGTAGCTTGAAGAGTCACTTCAGTCACTAAAATAAGGCAATTTTAAGATTACAGTTACCTTTCCAACCGTTTACAAGAGTAGGAATGAAAAGTAAGGAAAATGGGAGTAGGGGAGGAGTAGGAGAAGAAAAAATTTATCTCGGGGGGGGGGGGGGGGGGGGGAGGAGAAAAAAAAGATAATGAAAAAAAAATTTATTTAAGGGCGATAAAACAGACTGCAAGAACAATAGAGTAATTGCTCTGATGATACCCGTTACAAATATGCGAGAGGATTCTGGATAGAAAAACGAGAGAAATAGTCGAAAATAAGCTTGATGAATGGCAGCAGTTTTTGGCCGGTAAGATCGACAGTGGACGATTTTTGAACTGAAAATGGTAAGTGAAAAGAACTATGAATGTAACAAAGATATTTGTGCTTTGATGATTTGGAGAAGGCGTTTCATCGTGTCCCGTGAAGAATTTTATGGGATATTCTTGAAGAGGGAATATGGGATAACGCTGAAACTGATAAGGGCGATAAGAAGCACCTATTTCAGTAATTTGTGTAGGGTGAAAACACAGATGGATGATAATAACTGGTTCGAAGTAACGACGAGGGTGAAACAAGAAAGTGTGCTGTCACCAATATTGCTCATAATTTTTATGTATTACTGAGGTAGTCTGGTGTCTGGTGAGGGAGAAGGTAAATTATTAGATTTTCGAACACGCAGACGATCTTGCGCTGATCTCGGAGACTGAGGCACTGTAGAGATTTATTGGTGTGTGGGATGAGATGGCGAGTGCAGAAGGGGATGAGGATAAGTAGAAAAACAAAACCGAGGTTATGATGGTGAGTAGAGAGTGGGAAGAAATACATGTGAAAAGAGGTTTGAATATCGAAACAAACGGACCAGTTTAGTATCTCGGAGTGTCTTATGGGTCAACAATTATATGTCAATGGAACTGAATCATAGAATTAGTAGGTTCAATGGGGCTTTTGCCTCACTGAACCCATTGTTCAGGGGCCGAAGCATGTCGTGGAAGGTTAAAATAATATTGCATACCAGCATGCTGAGGCCCATATTGACTTATGGGCATAAGGTCTGGGAACTTACCAAGGCAAAGAACAAAATGCAAGAGTGTGAAATAAAAGTGCTGACTGTTAACGGAAAAAAAACGAAACTGGGCAGAGTGAGGTATGATCATGTGAGGGCGAATATGGAGGTGGAGAGAGGACAGTTACGGAGGTCTGGGCATGTAAAGAGGATGAACGGCAATATATCCGCACGAAAATATGAATGGAGATCGGTAAAAGGAAGGTTAGTGGGGAGACCAAACTAGATAGAAGGATAGTGTTGAGGTAGCGGTGTAGAGAAGGGGGAGAAACATAGCTGAAATGATGATCGACAGTGGTGGAGGGATTTCGTCCGAAACAGCTGACAGGCGCGTGACCCTAAAAGAGAATGTTGAAAAACTTATACTCAACTTGTTTTCTAATATATATATATATATATATATATATATATATATATATATATATATATATATATATATATATATATATATATATATATATATATATATATATATATATATATATATATTAGAGGTGGACCGGATAGTAATTTTTTACTATCCGCGAATGCGGATGCGGTTGCGGATATCCGCAGATGCGGATAGTTTAATTTTTTAAGAGTTTTTGCCATAAATTCTTGGAATTTTAAATATAATATCCAGAATCTATGTTACCATAGATAACACCCCACCAACTTCTTTCCCCAACCTCCACCCATTTGGAAATATATTATATATATAGTATATATATATATATATATATATATATATATATATATATATATATATATATAACCAGTAATTCAGTATTACCTTCACACTTCACAGTTTCACATATTCCATTTGAAGTTAATAATTGGTAAGTTATTTTTTAGAAATAAAAGCTTTAGGGTTCTTTCAGGTGAAAGTTTGGTTCGCTTTTCGTCGCAAATGAGGCCTGCTCCACTGAAAAGACGCTCACTAGCAACACTAGTTGAAGGACATGCTAAATAAGTCCTTGCCAGCTCAACAAGAAAAGGAAAACTTTGGCAATTATCTCTCCACCAAACCAGTTGGTCTTTATCTGCCTCCAAACGTGGGAGTTTCAGATAATTTTCAATAATCGATATTGTATCCTTTGACACTTCTGACTGTGATTCTTCATCGCTGCTGGAAAGCTAGAAGATCTTTCATTGATTTAGCAATGCTTAAGCTAACAGATTTTGTTTCTTTTGTATCTGAGAGCTTTGGCTTTTTCTTGAAAGGCGTTATTTTAGCTGTTTCTATCATCTCATCGCATAAGTATCCTAATTTGATTTTAACATTCTGAGAAACAAGTGGTTTAAAAAATTTTATTTTGTACCTAGAATCTAAAAAGGTTGCAATTGTATAAGCATCATCATTTTCCAGGTTTTCAAATCTGTCGTTCATCTCCTTCATTAATGTTTCAGTCATCCTTGAAACTCCCTTAGACTTAATAACATTTGTTAACACAACTTTCAATGTTGAAACAAGTGGTACCATATCTGACAAACATGATTCAGCTGAACTTATAGTCATGGCCTCAATAATTTCGCTCATCCTCTCAAGCATGCAAACTACTATTCCAGCGTGTTTGAATATCTTGCATGACAGAAAGTGGACGAACATTTAATCTTGTTTGTATTTTCTTCAGCTCATTTTGGGCTACAACGGAGTGATTGAAATGCGTAGCAATTAACCTACATTTGGTTATTAAATCGGATACACATATACACACGGATATACCTGAGTTTGGTGTGCAAAGCAATCTACATTTTTCACTCTTGCCTGAGAAAGTGCTTTTTTTATATTTGTGCCCGAATCCCTGACTACGCAGTGCACTTCATTTAATGAAATCCTTCCATTTTGTCAGCATCTTTTCAAAAACAGTTTCAAGATAGTCGCCTGTATGGCGTTCAGAAAGAGGTTCTGCGATCAATACAAAACTTTGTATAGTAATTTTTTACTATCCGCGGATGAGCATGCGGTTGCGGATATCCGGTCCACCTCTATATATATATATATATATATATATATATATATATATATATATATATATATATATATATATATATATATATATATATATATATATATATATATATATATATATATATATATATATATATATATATTATATATATATATATATATATTTCTAATGGGACTTACTAGGCAAATATCATTTCATGAAGGTACTGTATTTATTTTTTTACGATGAAGATGGGATTAAGGAAATTTAATTTGCTTATATATATTATATAACCACGTGGTTTGTAAAATAAGATATCTCCTTTAATTGAGAAATATTAAAAAAAAAAAAAAAACTTAAATTAAAGCTTCAAAAACTTTTTAGAAAAAAAAAAACCAAAAGTAGTTTTGAACTCTCGCATATAGAGTTCACCATTCAGGCGATATATTTAAACTAAAACAGAATTATTTACAAGAATGCGATTACCAAGAAAAAGCAGAATCTCCTTTAAAATTTCATTTGTCGAAACGTCAATAAAACTGAACCCGATTTGGCATTAAAATTATCTATTGTTTATTACAATTTCTCAATAAGCTTCCAGGCTAGTAATTTAAAACTACTTTACATTGATGATATTGATTTATGCCAATCTGGTCCTAATTTCTTAAATGTTTCAACACACAGATTTAAAGGAAGATTCCCATTTTGTCAATCTTTGCAAGATGATCATTACATTGAGGAGGTTTCTTCTTTTTTCTTTACATGATTCTTAGTTTTAAAATGACACCTGAATGATGAACTCCATATTAAGCTCAAAAGCTCGTACTATATATATATATATATATATATATATAATATATATATATATATATATATATATATATATATATATATATATATATATATATATATATATATATATATATATATATATATATATATATATATATATATATATATATATATATATATATATATATATATATATATATATATATATATATATATATATATATATATATAAACACTAAAATAACTTGCTTAAAGTGAAAAACAATAGAATCACCAAATAAAAATATATGTGATATGAACTACATTTCAACCCAAGTGTGAGGCTCTCATATGCTTTACGTTCTACTGAAGTTCTTTTCTTCTATCTATATATATATATATATATATATATATATATATATATATATATATATATATATATATATATATATATATATATATATATATATATATATATATATATATATATATATATATATATATATATATATAAAAGCATGACAATACTTTTGACAAAATGCAATATCTTGTTACTGCTACTTTTAAAGATGAATGTGGTCCATTTATAATTTATAAGATGATTATAAAGGAAAATATAAACTGCTGCATTAAATTATAAAAACAAACCATGTTGATTAAGTCAGACAATCAACTTTTTATCAGTTTTACCAACATAAATAAAACTTCTTGCATTTCCTACATGGTATACAACCAGCTTCAGAAGTATATATATATATATATATATATATATATATATATATATATATATATATATATATATATATATATATATATATATATATATATATATATATATATATATATATATATATATATATATATATATATATATATATATATATATATATATATATATATATATATATATATATATATATATATATATATATATATATTATGTCTCCTCTGGTGGGGAAAGGCTAAAGGCCTACCATAATCCACCAGAGTTGGGGAGCATTCGAAATCGTGTCGCTAATGGCCGACGTGACCCGATACACGGCGTTTAAAAGTGTGCAAGTCAAAGGAAGTTGGGAAAACAGATAAAGGTAGTGTGTTCCAGACTTTACCAGTAGAGTACATGTAAGATTGAGCATAGCGGTTAAGTCTGGAGTCGGAGAGTTGGACAGAGAAATGATGAGACTGTGTAGAAAGTCGTGTCGCAAGAGCCCTTCTCAATGGAGGAGGTATGCGACGTGAGAGTTCAGAAGAGCAATGTCCGTTGTAATAGCGATAGTATAGAGAGAGTGACGCAACAATTCGACGGGAAGAGAGAGATTGGAGAGAGTTAGTAAAAGCGGGAGAGTTGATAAGACGAAAAGCCCTAGACTCCACCTTTTAAAGAATAGGTTTGTGAGGAACCACCCCAGATATGTGAGGCGTACTCCATACAGGGGCGAACAACACCGCTATACAGAGCAAGCAACTGGGGTGGTGTAAAAAAACTACGAATTCGCCTCAGACCACCCAACCTTTTAGAAGATTGTTTAGAGAGAGAAGTAATATGATCTTTCCAAGAAAGATCACGAGAAAAAGAAACACTGAGAATTTTGAGAACAGATGAAGGTTTGAGTTGAGTGTTTTCGAAGATGTCGTAGTTGTGTGGAAGATTGTGTCGAGTAGAAAGATGGAGGAATTGAGTTTTTGAGGTATTGAAAACGACCATGTTTTCTCTGCCCCAATTTGAAATACGAAAAAGATCAGAGGTCAGTTGCTCCAAAGCCATCCTTCTTGAATCTATCAACTGCTGTTGGGAGGGACGTCTTTCAAATTGAAAGGAATAATGAAGGGTGGAGTCATCGGCATAGGAGTGTATAGGAGACGAAGTAATAGAGAGAAGATCATTGATGAAAATTAGAAAAAGTTGGTAATAGGACAGATCCTTGAGGAACACCACTATTTATAGATTTATAGGATGAACGGTGACCATCTACAACAGCTGCTATAGAACGGCCGGAAAGGAAATTAGAGAGGATAGATTCCGAAAGAGGGAAGTTTAGAAATCAAAGCTTTGTGCCAGACTCTATCGAAGGCTTTCGATATGTCTAGCGCCACAGCGAAAGACTCACCAAAACCCCGGAGAGCGGAGGACCAAGAGTCAGAAAGTAGGGAAAGAAATCAATAGTAGAACGTTCTGAAGGAAAACCATACTGGCGATCAGAGATAAGATTGGAAGAATTGAGATGTTTCCAAATCTTTCTGTTGAGGATAGATTCGAAATCTTTAGAAAGAACGGAGGTTAAAGAAATTGGACGATAGTTAGAGGGTTGAGAAGGGTCCCCCTTCTTCTTCACAGGCTGACTGAGCGCACGTCTCCAGCAAGAAGGGAAGGTCGAAGTAGAAAGGCAAAGACGAAATAGTTTACCATATATATATATATATATATATATATATATATATATATATATATATATATATATATATATATATATATATATATATATATATATATATATATATATATATATATATATATATATATATATATATATATATATGTATAATTTGATTATTATTGCGGCAAGTAAAAACAAGTGAAATCTTCTAGATAACCAGAATTTTCAAGAACCCTAATTCATGGCAATAAGAGACATACATCATTTAATATGAGGTAAGGGGAAGTGTATCATTAGTCCTGGAATGAAAATTTACAAATTTTCGAGGCCAGTATGTGGTATATCAGAGACCAGTACTCTGCTGTTTGTACATGGAATTTTTTATTTTTTTTTGAATCCAGATTGCTAGTGGCTGAATTTAAATTATCTGCTTGGTTCTGGTACGTGGATGACGTTCTTGTTCTTTGGCCTGCTTATCGGAATATCCATCTACTCTTAGCAAAAAAAATTTCACTGTTACCCAGTATTAAATTTGTCTGAAACTGAATAAAATTTTTATTGATTGGGAAACTAGAGATAATTGAAGCTCAAAATTTATAGAAAATCTGGACACATTTTTTCTACCCCTTTTTTCTTTTCATTTCAAATATATTAAAAGTGGTATCATCCCCTTTTTAGGGTCCTGAGGTTATCCAATCCTAAATTTCTCAATTCTGAAATTAAATATATGTAGACAATTTTTAATAAATTAGATAATCCCTTTGCCAAAAAATGTGCTCAACTTTATAACAAACCCAATGCATTTTAATCATATTTCACATTTTAATAATTACATAAACTGCAATCTGGCCACATCCATCTTGAGACCTAACAATAAAATTAAATTACACTTTATTTAAAGTGTTGACTTTTTTTTTTTTTTAATTTGCTAAAGCTTCAAACTCATGCGTACTTGACCATAGTTGTAAAAGCTTCCTCTGTGTTGTGGTTAGGAAGAGTTACTTCTCACTTTACAACTTCATAACAGATCTGAATGAGAGTCCAACGATGTGGGTTAAAAAGTAGTCCGTGTACAGTATATATTTTTAGTGGTTTTCCTATATATATATATATATATATATATATATATATATATATATATATATATATATATATATATATATATATATATATATATATATATATATATATATATATATATATATATATATATATATACTATTATAAATAAAATCAAAAAGCAATTGGAGATGTCACTTTGTATATTAACAACGTTTAAATGTAAATTAATATTTTTTATTTGTATCTAAATAAAAAATATCAATATAATATAAGAATCATGTTATCTTGTAAACTTAATTTACAAAAAAACATGAAGGCAACTTTCATAAAATTGTTAAGACCAAATTATTATTTTTATTATCATCATTATTAACAAAGACGAGTCTATATATAACAGCTCCAAATCCTATAATAGTAAGTACTTAGGTGCTTAGGCTATTGGAAGGAATTATACAGGATGGTACAAATTTAACTAAAATAATTTTCGTTTCCTTCTAGAATCAATAGCTCATTAAATACAAACTTCACTTATAAAAATTTATTGTAAATTTCTTTCAACATTTATAATTGCAATGAATAAATATGAGTCATTTTTATCAGTAATTGATAATCCATTTATTTTTACTCAAAGGATTAACATAATTATTCATCATTTGGAACATGAAAAATAAATTAAATTTATTCATTTGCAACTGAAAATTCAAGTAATTTTAAAGTACAACTTATTTAAAACTGAATTTGATAATACTTAAGTAAACTAAACCACCTCTGCTAGAAGTCCGAACATTGGTAAATAATGAGTACCTGGAGGAAGATGAGCTGAATGGGAAGCAGGAGCATGAGAAGTTGGTATAGTATGAGTTACAGGACCACTGTGAGCAGCCACTGGCTGGTGGCTAGATGCCACAACAGATACTCCAGCTGGTATACCGGCATTTGTAACAGTATGGGCAGTAACTGGTAGGGAAACTTGAGGTGTGACATTAGCCACACTGGCAGTTCCTGAAGTCTGAAGTGCAGTATGGGAAGCAGAAGTGGAGGAAGAGTTATCCTGTGACATATTAGTTTTATTATGAGATCTTAAGTGTTTTGATAAATGTTCTCTTCGTGGAAAGGCTTTACCACAAGTACCACAAACATGGGGTTTTTCTCCAGAGTGGATAAGCATATGCCTCCTAAGGTGTTCATTGCGAATAAATGCTTTACCACATACTCCACATTGATAAGGTCGAGCAACTGGCTCACCATTAGGTTGACGACCTCTTCCTCCACCATGGGTTACTTGAGTTACAATTCCTCCTTGGGCAGTTGTAACTACAGATGAAGGAACTGTCATTGAAGCAGCAGCTTGATTAATTGTTACCAAACGTCCATTCTGGTCAGTAGTTTGTAGTAATACTGTAGTTAACCCTGTTAAAAAAGTATTTAATTAAAGTTAAAGTTTATAAATTAATAAAAAAACATCTAATTTAAAGAAATAAAATATTAACTTATTTACTTACCAGGATGTGGATGACCTGGTTGTGGACTGTCAGGTCTAGGTGGCTTTGTGTGAGTAAGAAGATGTTTTGTAAGCTGTTGCTGGCGAGAAAAAGTCTTATTGCATGTTGGACATTGGTAAGGTTTTTCTCCAGAATGAGTAAATGAATGACGTCTCACATGTTCATTTCGTGTAAATCCTTTACCACAAATTCCACATTGATAAGGACGGGTAGGTAAATGAATGCGCCGATGGCGATCAATATGGGCCTTTTGTTTGAATGTAACTCCACAGTCTTCACATCTGTAGGGCTTTTCAATATTATGTTGTTCCACCATATGTTCCTCAAATGGTAATGATTTTTGAAGATTCAAACCACAAATCCAACAAACAAATTGATTAGGATTGTTTTCTATTGGTGGAGTTTTATTTATTATAGTCCCTGGTGGAACTTCTCCTCTTCTACGTTCTGTCTTGATTGGTCTTGGTTTAATATTTGCTGTTACAGGCGGAACTGAACTACTAGCAACAATTATAGGTGATGCTGTAGCACTCTGGATAGAAGATGCAGCAGTGATATTGGTGCCAGTAGTGGTAAAACCATTTGTAGAAACTCTAACACCTTCCTGGGAGCTGGGTACATATAAAAAGTGATTTCTAACCAGCTCAGGATTTATATTTCTCACTAGTTCAGGGTTTGCTAACAAGTTAAATGCATCAAGTTGGGGAACTGGCCTCTGAGAGAAGAAGTGCAATACTTCATTAACAGAATTAAAGTGAAATTGCATAACACTGTTCTTGTCTTTATCAGCATTAGTAATGCCAGGAAGATGTCCTCGAATTTCAATTTTAATATAAGGTTCAAAATCATTTGTATCTGTTCCCTTCTCAGCTCTAGAATCAGGGTGGGAATTAACTGATCCAACTGAATTTACTCTTGGTGGAGGAGTAAAAGCTCCTTCAGACTCATCTTTGGTAATATCCTGAGGTTTTGTGTCCGAAAGAGCCCCACTGGGCTCCTCTTCATGTAAGTTGTGTTGTAACTGTTGATGCTGAGTATGCTGATGCTGATGTTCTTGGTTATGCTGTTGATTAGCTGCTGCCGCCGCCGCAGCAACAGCTACTTGATGTTGACCTTGTTGCTGATGATTTTGAGTTACTGAAATCAAATGTGCTGTAGGATGATGGTGAGTTGTTGCAGTTGCAGTTTGATGAGCTGGATGAGCTGCTTGATGGTATGCTGCCACTGTTCCACCCATTGCTGCTAAAGCAGCAGCTTGTGATGCTGGAATTCCTCCTCTGCCACTATCCATCATATTCACTGTAAAATCCATACTTTCTGTGAAAAATATAACATACTCAAAACCTGAAATCTAAATATCGATAAAATGTTTTAACCTGTATTACTATTCTGAATGAAAATCATTTTGAAGACCAGCAATTTGAATCATTAAAATTAACATTTTATAAAAATATTTGTGTGTGGTGTACCCCCAAATTATTTTGATCCAGTGTATTAATAAGTAATGCAAAGAGTTCAAAATATTCTGGACACTGATTTGGATTCATACAATATTTTGGATAAAACCAAATTCGGCATATATATATATATATATATATATATATATATATATATATATATATATATATATATATATATATATATATATATATATATATATATATATATATATATATATATATATATATATATATATATATATATATATATATATATATATATATATATATATATATATATATATATATATATATATATATATATATATATATATATATATATATATATATATATATATATATATATATATATATATATATCAGAGGTGTACCAGAATTTCAGTCCAGTTGGAATTTCGAAAAATTCTGGCCAGAACCATAAATACTAATCTACTTCTGAGAAAAAATTTGCTGGAATGATTTTATTTTACATAACCCATAACATATATATATATATATAAGTAAAATTTCTTTAAACACTAAACTGTAAATAAAAAAATAAACATGTTCTATAAAAATACTATATATATATATATATATATATATATATATATATATATATATATATATATATATATATATATATATATATATATATATATATATATATATATATATATATATATATATATATATATATATATATATATATATATATATACTTTTATAGCATACCTTCTTTCATACGTACTTCCTGGCTCTTTATTCGGGCTAATTGGGGGCACTGCCCCGCTTCATTGCTAACTACTCATGGAATGAATCCTGTTTTGACACGGAGGATGCTTCTGTGTCTGTTGAAAAGGTAGGGGCCATAATTGCCGATGGGATAAGTAGTTTCATTCCATCTTCAATTAAATAACCCATGGTCAGATGGTATTTGCTCTCGTGTCATTCAGAAAAAGAGACCGTGCTTGTCGTGCATGGAAAAACTCTTCTATCACTCTTTTAATTTTCATTCAGCTAGGTATCGTAGGGATATTATTCGACGGGACAAGCGCGCTTTTACTAAAAGGAAGTGCGTTGACCTCCTTGGTTCTCCTACTGATAAAAATTTCTGGCCTCTAGCCAATAACATCTCTAACAACTTCTGTAAATCTACCTTTCCTCCTATTCGTCCTGATGGCTCTGTTGCTAATACTAGTTCTGAAAAGGCAAATCTCTTCAGCCTTCTTTTTACCTCCAATTCAACCATGAACGATTCCGGCTCCCCTCCTCCTCCTCTCAGGTATGAACTGACCGGGGCCCCGGCTAAAAATCAGGGAAAACCGTGGTTTGCAGCCGGGTTAAAATGGGAAATTATACTTAAGGGGACTACCCAATTTCATTTTTTTTTTTTTTTTTTAATTTTCAGTCGATTCTCCTGAAATTTTCAGAGTATATAGCTTTTTTCCCGGTGAAAAAAAAGTCCATTTATAGTGTTTTTCTGAGTCTATACCTATTAAAAAGTTTTTTTGGAAATTTGACTTTTCAAATGAATGGCGAGGCCAAACTACTTTTCGGAATGACCTGAAATTTGTACTGTATATTCAGAATTCTATTGGCAACAAAAACTTGTAACAGATTTTTGTTTCTAGAGTTAGAAAAAATGTTATAAGCTCAAAACTAGAAAATTATTGGGGGAAAAAAAAATTTTTTTTTTGAACAAAAAATCCACCTTTTACGAAAAAAAATTAAAACAAAAAAGCAATAATCATTCCATTGGAAATCAGAGAATTACAACCGAAAGTCAGACCAGTGCCAGAAACGTCTCCTCGCTGAAATCGAGGGCCGTTCTTGCGGAAGACTTGAAGAGACAGAACAAGATACGGAGATAAGGTGGTGATCGGATGAACCCAGAGGAGGAAAGTGTTTAACAGTATAAGGAGAAGGATAAGTAGTAAGGAAAAGATCAAGCATATTGAGTTCATCACCAAGACGGTCAGGGTTATGGGTAGGGATTTGCACCAACTGCTCAAGGCTGTTCTGGATAGAAATGTTGTAGGCGAGTTCACCGGCTGGATCATGAGGACTAGATGAAAGCCATTGGCGGTGGTGATCATTGAAATCACCTAAAATGATGATTTAGGAGAAAGGAGAAAGAAGAAAGAAAGAATGTGCTCTATTTTATAGTTTAAATAGTCAAAGAATTTTGGATACTCAGTGGAATTGGGAGATAAATAGACAGAACAAATAAATTTAGTAGTAGAATTGCGAGAGCTTTAAGTCATAAAGTAGAGAATTCAAGAGACTCCAAATTAGAGACACGAGAACAAAAAACATCGTTGCGCACATATATATATATATATATATATATATATATATATATATATATATATATATATATATATATATATATATATATATATATATATATATATATATATATATATATATATATATATATATATAATGTTGCCATGTCCTCCTCAAAACAATATCCAAAAATAAAGAAATTAGTAGGAAGCGTTTTTTTTTTTTAAATAATATTTTTTTTTTAAAAAGGGTATGATTTTTGCAAAAAAAAATTCAAGTACTTATTTATAACTCTTTTTCTAGACGTGATATCAAAAATCTGTTCTCACCAATGAAAGAAATTGGGGATAAGATTATTCAGTTAAAAGTTTCAGCTCATGTGGACTAGTGGTTTGACCACGCTATTTATTTTTTTTTCAACATTGGGTCCAAATAACTTTCAAACCGTTATAGGTTCCAAAAAATGCTCCAAATCAACTCAGAACTTCGGGAAAAAATGCACATACCCTGAAAATTTCAGTTCAATCAGTCAAATAATAAAAAAAATATTCAAACAAAATATAAGAAAATTAAGATTTTTCTTCTTGCTTTTTAAAAATTTTCTCCTTTTTTTTTCTATTTTTTTTGACAGCTCATTTTCTTCTAGTGAATGTTCATCTTTGTGTTTTGTTTTTAGATACCCCATAATAGTTGAAATTTTTTTACTTGTAGCACCCGGAGGTCCTCTTCTAATTTCCTGGCTACAGATGTTACATTTAGCTATTTCGAGACTATCCTGAAAAATTGTAAAGTACTCCCATAATGCTGTTGCTGATCTTTTAACTATATTGACTGAAAGTATAAACAAAATAATAATTTTGAAATAATGTAGCTAATTGATACAAGTTTGATACATAGCAATAAAATAACAATGGTATGTATAAATACAGGTTATATTGATAATTTTATATCTTACATTTTTTAAAACTTTACATTAGGGTCTTACCTAGGTAAAGCTGTTCAATCACTATTATGAATCAAAAAATAATTTTAAAAAAAATTTTTTTTTGTACTTATTACACAAAGTCTGTTATTTTCTGAATTTTTTTTTGGAGAAAATCCATATAAGCATTAATTTAAGTGAATGTTGGCTATTCTACGCCTTTCTTTTAATTAAATAAACCTCAATTAAATTTATATCTAATTTTTTTGAAGTAAAATTTCAGTGCTTTTGACCTCTTTACAAATTTTAGGCAACCCCGGCCCCGGCCAAATTCCAGCCCGGTCGGTCCCTACTCTCAGGTGTTTCATGTCATTACCTGTGATTTCACATGATCAGGTCCATGGGATCCTGAGAACTATGAACATCAGGAAAGACAGTGCCCCGGATGGCATTCCTCCCTGTGTTCTGAGGAGGTGTGAGTCTGTCCTTGTTCAACTCTACTCTCTCTCTCTGCCTTAAATACTTTCCCTCAATGCGCATATGTTCAGTCGATCCCGAAGAAATAGCCGCTCTGATCTCACTATCATGGAAACTCTCCTGAACTCATTTTCTGGATCTAGTCTTACTCCATTATTTTAGATCATCAGTACGGCTTTCGACGTTCGAGGTCAGCTGGTGACATACTTTCCAATCTTACTGATTTATGGTCTTCTGCTCTTAAGGATTATGGCAAGTCTTGTATGGTGGCGCTTGACCGGGTGTGGCATGCGTTGCTACTCTCCAAGCTCCCTTCTTTGGGTTTCCTCCTCTTTGCTTATTTATATCTAGTTTTCTCTAAGATAATTCCATATCGGCACTTGTCAATGGAGCGACCTCTTCCTCCTTTTCTGTTAATTATGGTGTTCCACAGGGTTCTGTTCTATCTCCAACTTTATTCTTACTTTTCATCAACGATCTTATAAGCTCCACTTTTAACTCCATTCATTCTTATGCCTATGACTCAACTCTCCATTCTTCTACTATTTCAAATCTGATCTCTCCTTTGCCACTAGGATTATTTCTAGTCTTCAACTTTTTTGACTCCATTCTTGTCGATCTAGACGGGATTTCGAGGTGGGTCAACTTCTTCACCTCTCTCTCAAAAACACCTTCCAACTTTCCTATATATCCTTTGACGGCTCTCCCGTCTTACCTATAAATAATATTAATATTCTTGGTCTGAATTTAAACAAACTTTCTTGTAAACTTCATATCACAATGGTTGCTAGGGGGGCTTCAAAGAAGCTTTTAATACTGTTCAGATTGTGGGATTTTTCTTCTGAACAATTGCTCCAATTATATAAGGGTCTTATCCGCCCTTGTATAGAGTACTGTTTACATATTTGGGGGAGCTCCAGTTCCACCTTTCCTTTGGATAGGGTTGAGTAAAAGGCTAAAAGATTAATAAAATGTCCGCTACTTTCAAACTCAATTGACCCTCTGTCTCTGCAACATGGCGCTACTCCATTCTCTTTTATATAGGTACTACAACGGCAGTTGCTTGAGGGAATTGACTTCTCATATTCCACCAACACTGCGTTGCCCTCGTAGCACAAAGGGTGCCAAGCTTTCACATGAATTTTGTGTGGATATATTAAACCCCAGGCTTGTTCGTTGTGGTGCCTCTTTTTCCAGCCATCATCTATTTTTTCCAACCATCATCTATTTTTCTTGCTGCATTTAATCTTCATCACTTTAAGTCCCTCGGTGTGTGCAGAGCGCATAACCAAGGTGGTTCTCCCTGGCATGGAGGCGTATATTCCATATTCTTTCCCCTCTACTAAACCTAACAAGCCTTAGTTTAACTACTTGTTATTACGATATTAGCCCCAGGAATGCTGCCTTCAGAGATTACCGTAGTCTTCAAATTCCTGAAACTTATTCAACTTATATTTCATCCTGGAATCGTGCAAAATCTATTCTTCAAGATACCAAAAACTCTTTTCTTCGTTGCAAATGCAATAATCTTTCAGACTTCTTCCTCTCACCCTTTCTGGCAGTTTGCAAAAAATATTAACTCTAACTTTGTATCTTCCTCTTTATCTCCTCTAGTATCTTCTGACGGTTCAACTGCAGTTTTACCTTCCTCAAAAGCTGAACTCGTTGCTCAAACTTTTGCCTTTAATTCAACCTTAGACGATTCCGGAGCTGTTCCTACTCCTCAAATCCCCTCCAACTCATTTATGCTTAAAATTGTAATTTCTTCTGAAAACGTCGTTTCTGCTCTCTCTGAGCTTAACACTGAGAAGGCGTGCGGTCCTACGACGTCTAGGATAGAATATCTAGGACATAAGTTTTGAGTTGTGTTTTCGAAGATGTCATAGTTGTGGAATATTATGTCGAGTAGAAAGATGGATGAACTGAGATTTTGAGGTACTGAAAACTACCATGTTTTCTCTACTCCAAAATGAAATTCAAGAACGATAAGGGGTTAGTTTCTCCAGGGCTACCCTCTTAACGATAATTAATTGCCTTTAAATGGGAGTGGACTTCAAAATGAAAGGGTTAATGGTGGGTATAGTTTTTGGCTTAGGAGTTGATTAGTAACATAGTAATAGTAAAGACTGTAACTTTAACTCTACTGTCAGGATACCTTGAAAATATAAACAATTTCATATATATATATATATATATATATATATATATATATATATATATATATATATATATATATATATATATATATATATATATATATATATATATATATATATATATATATATATATATATTCTGACGAACAGATAGTTATTGTAGGATACATCAACTTTGATGCGGTGCGCACCAAAACCCGCACACACGCACCGCACTTTTATTTTTTCTTTCGCACCTAACCGCACCGCACTGGGTTGCTGAAAATGCCGGACAACCCTATATATATATATATATATATATATATATATATATATATATATATATATATATATATATATATATATATATATATATATATATATATATATATATATATATATATATATATATATATAGTCTCCTCTGGTGCGCAAAGGCCGGAGGCAGACAAATTCCACCAGAGTTGGGGAACATTCTGAATCTGGTAGCTAATGGCCGAAGTGACCCGATACACGGCGTTTAAAAGTGTGCAAGTCAAAGGAAGTTGGGAAAACAGATAAAGGGAGTGTGTTCCAGACTTTACCAGTAGAGTATATGTAAGAGTGAGCATAGCGGTTAAGTCTGGAGTCGGAGAGTTGGACAGAGAAAGGATGAGACTGTGTAGAAAGTCGTGTCGCACGAGCCCTTCTCAATGGAGAAGGTATGCCACGTGAGAGTTCAGAAGAGCAATGTCCGTTAAAATAGCAATAGTATAGAGAAAGTGATCCAACAATTCGACGGGAAGAGACTGGAGAGTTAGTAAGAGCAGAAGAATTGATGAGACGACAAGCCCTAGACTCCACCTTTTCGAGAATAGCTGTATGTGTGGAACCACCCCACATGTGCGAGGCGTACTCCATAGAGAGGCGAACAACACCCCTATACAGAGCAAGCAACTGGGGTGGCGTAAAAAAAACACGAAGGAGTCTCAGAACACCCAACCTCATAGAAGCTTGTTTAGAAAGAGAAATAATGTGCTTTCTTGAGAAAAAGAAGCAACGAGAATATTAAGAACAGATGAAGGTTTGAGTTGAGTGTTTTAGAAGAAGATATCATAGTTGTGTGGAAGATTGTGTTGAGTAGAAAGATGGAGGAATTGAGTTTTTGAGGCATTGAAAACGACCATGTTTTCTCTGCCCCAATTTGAAATACGAGAAAGCTCAGAGGTCAGTTGCTCCAAGGCCATCCTTCTTGAATCTAATAACTGCTGTTGGGAGGGACGTCTTTCAAATTGAAAGGAGTAATAAAGGGTGGAGTCATCGGCATTGGAGTTTATAGGGGACGAAGTAATAGAGAGGTCATTGATGAAAATTAGGAAAAGAGTTGGAGATAGTACGGATCCTTGAGGAACACCACGATTTATAGGAAGAACGGTTACCGTCTACAACAACTGCTATAGAACGACCGGAAGGGAAATTAGAGAGAAGGATAGATTCCGAATAAGGGAAGTTTGGAAATCAAAGCTTTGTGCCCGACTCTATCAAAAGCTTTCGATATGTCTAGCGCCACAGCGAAAGATTCGCCGAAACCCCGAAGAGCAGAGGACCAAGAGTCAGAAAGTAGGGAAAGAAGATCACTTAGTAGAACGTTCTTTACGAAAGCCATACTGGCGATCAGAGATAAGATTAGAAGAATTGAGATGTTTAAAAATTTTCCTGTTAAGAATAGATTCGAAAACTTTAGAAAGAATGGAGATTAAAGAAATAGGACGATAGTTAGAGGGTTGAGAGTGGTCCCCCTTCTTCGGCACAGGTTGAATGAGCGCACATTTCCAGCAGGAAGGGAAGGTCGAAGTAGAAAGGCAAAGACGATATAGTTTACCAAAAAATTATATAAATATATATATATATATATATATATATATATATATATATATATATATATATATATATATATATATATATATATATATATATATAATATATATATATATATATATATATATATATAATATTTTTTTTTTTTTTTTTTTTTTTTTTTCAGTTAAAAAATCTGGTATCGGTATCACTATTGGTCATTCTTTTTCAAGTGGGTTCTT
Source organism: Armadillidium nasatum (assembly GCA_009176605.1). NCBI lineage: Eukaryota > Metazoa > Arthropoda > Malacostraca > Isopoda > Armadillidiidae > Armadillidium > Armadillidium nasatum. The sequence continues at coordinate 67,877 of SEYY01000470.1, read as the reverse complement.
TTGAAAAAAAAAAAAAAAAAAAAAAAAAAAAAAAAAAAAAAAAAAAAAACAGGGTGAGGTTTTTTTCTGGCTGGACCAACATGTCAACCCTGCTTGCCTTTGCCTTCACAGCATCGACAGAGGCAAACATTGTACCTTTCAATGTTGACTTGGAGTTTGGGGAATAGGAAAAAGTTGCAGGGGGCAAGATCCAGTGAGTACGTTGGATGGTCCAGCCAGGAATAACAGGATGGACAGGGCTTTGTGTTCTGGCATGTTATTCTGATGAAGGATCCATGACTTATTCAACCACAGGTCAGGTTTCTGTCTTCTAACTCGTTTTCTGAGAGTTTGTAAGACACACTTGTAGTAGGTCTGGTTAACCATCTGTCCTTCGAGCACTCAATCCAAGTGAATAATGCCCTTGATATCGAAGAACACGATCACCATCGCCTTGAACTTGGATTTGTCTTGGCTTACCTTTTTCTGTCATGATGAGATGGGACTCTTCCAATGCGTTGATTGGCGTTTGGTTTCCAGGTCGTATGTAAAACCCATGTTTCATCACATATTACGTGTTCTAGAAAGTTTGGATAATCTTTAATGTTTAGCAGGATGTTGGCACAGATGATTATTCGAGTGTCCTTTTCTTCAGGTGTGAGAATTTTCAGCACCAGTTTCGAACACATTTTGATCATGTTCAAATTCTTATGAAGAATTTCTCTAATAACTTCCTTACCAATGTTGAGCATCTCAATAATGGTCGTTTCAGATGATTTGGGAGACTTTCTCAATGTTCTCATCTGAGAATAGACACAGATCACCATAAACAGTTTTTAACATTTCATAGGATTCCGTGGCATTTTTACCAAGCCGGATCTTGATACTTGGATAAACCGTGTGAATGACTCCACAGAACACTTCTGCAAACCGTTCGCTCATTAATTCCTACAAATAGAGGTAAAAGGAATAGTAGCCCTGTTACTTAATAGCCACAACTTGCATATATAGTCTATCATTTGGTGTTAATTTCTTTTTTCAAAGTTTAACTAATATTTTACATGATGATGATGGTGTAAGATTAATATAAATGATTTGTAATATATAAACAAAGAAACTGTTAAAATATTCCTAACAGAAGAAAAAAAGAAAACTTTTTTTTTTTTTTTAAATAATTTTTCACCCCTGAATTTCATACCATAGGATAACATTTTTAATAAGTGCACAGATATGAAAAATTACTTTATTACCTTGGAATAAATTATTTACCATGAACAAAGACTATTTTTCTCTCTGATTATCATGCTTAAATATGGATATCATAAATAACTGATTATATAATGAAATGCATTAATTTAATTACATTTCTCATGATTAATTGTTTTATTCTATTCAAATTCATTATTTTTTTCTTATGTTAGAAAACAAAATACGTACCTCTCATGAACTAAAATTTTGATTAATGTACGTTTTTATGATTTTTTTTTTTCTTCACAAATGAAAGTTCCTTCTTGCTACCTTTCTGGAATATATATATATAATAATTCATTAACTTTCATGAAACGTCTGACTGATTTTAAAATAAATTTAAATTGTTTATTATAAATATATAATTTATATGAACAAATGAAGTTTAATATACCATGTACATTTACACAAAAATCATTCAGAAACATTAGTGATACATCCTTTTTTTTTTTTTTTGCTATTGCTAAAAATCAATTATATTTTTCCCTTTCTTTCTTATTTCTTTGAAAATATTGCCTAATTTAAAAAAATAAAAATGGCCTGATGATCCTGTGGGTCACATGACATGGCTGAAGCAAGCTCCTAATTCAGCACACTCAACCACCAAAAGAAAAAATTAAATTAAATACACTGCAGCAATGTTTAAAGGAAAAACAAATTGATGCTTTTAATAGTACTTAACAAGATTCACGACTTGAGCTCATTACAATTCTAACTTTTTCTTGAAAATGCTATATATATATATATATATATATATATATATATATATATATATATATATATATATATATATATATATATATATATATATATATATATATATATATATATATATATATATATATATATATATATATATATATATATATATATATATATATATATATATATATATATATATATATATATATATATATATATATATATATATATATATATATATATATATATATATATATATATATATATATATATATATATATATATATATTTTTTGATCAGTGAGATTTATTAATTTTAAAATTAGTAAATTTTTTTTTTTTTAAATATAAGTGAAAAACAAGAATATTTCCTGCTCAGAGCCTGTATTTTACGATAACCACTACACACACATTACTTACGATTCAGTATTACTTAAGTTGTGTTATTTATCATTTTCAATATTTTAAAATTACGATCACCCTTTTATTTGAGGAGAAAAGACCAAAGAAGAAACCAGTGCAAGCTTCAATATTGAAATTTTTCAATAATAATAAATTAAATCTTTAAATATTTTTTTGTTTAATACATTAATAAAAGCTATTAAATTTATTTGATGTTTTATTATTCATTTCAAGCATGGAAATTATCATTAATACAGACATCGATAAATAATCAAAAAAAATGCTGACCAAAAAATTATTGGAACAAATTAACATTTTTCCTTTACCTTACATTTCTCGAATAGAGAGGTTTTGAACAGTGCGTAAAGTTGCTGGAACCAATTAGCCGCACTGTGTCTGTGTGTGTGTATATATATATATATATATATATATATATATATATATATATATATATATATATATATATATATATATATATATATATATATATATATATATTATATATATATTATATATGATGCATCTGCATCAACATCCGCGGAGCATCCTCATCAAAAAAATAACATCCGCACCCGCACTTTCGAAAATTCAACATCCGCATCCACATCTGCAAATGAGAAAATATGACATGCCCATCACTAATATATATATATATATATATATATATATATATATATATATATATATATATATATATATATATATATATATATATATATATATATATATATATATATATATATATATATATATATATATATATATATATTAGTGATGGATCAGATGTCATTTCTTCTAATATGCGGATGCGGATGTCGAATTTTGGAGAAGTGCGGATGCGGATGTTGAATTTTCGAAAGTGCGGATGCGGATGTTAATTTTGATCAGGATGCGAATGCGTATGCCATCACTAATATATATATATATATATATATATATAATATATATATATATATATATATATATATATATATATATATATATATATATATATATATATATATATATATATATATATATATATTTCATTATCACCTTTCCCACTATCGTGGGGTGGTGCCCGCCACAATTCCCTTACAACCAACCCCTTTCACCACCGCCCTTAATCTCTCTCTGTCTCTACAAATCTTCTACCCTCTTCTAAACTCAAATTCCTTCCATCAAAATCTCACTCATTCCATCCATCCATCTCCACTTCAGCCTTCCCCTATCCCTACCTCTATCCACATGGAATCTAAGTACCTTGCTCACCATTCTGTCATCATTCATTCTTCACATATGTCCAAACCATTTTAGCACATCCTCCTCCTCTCTATCAATTACACCCTTCTTCCATTTACACATCTCCCTTATTCTTTCATTTCTAATCCTATCAATCCTTCTCAATTTATATATCGCTCTCAAATCTTTCATCTTAAAGACATTGAAACTTTTTCTCGACCGAACACTTATCATCTATGTTTCACACCCATACAATACAGAAGGTGAACACATACATTCAAACATTCTTATCTTTATTTCTTTCGAAATTTTTCCTTTCTTCCATACTTTTCTTAGGCCCCCAATACTTTCATTCCTTCTACCACTCTGTCCTTTATTTCTTTTTCCGTCCCACCCTTACCTTCCACCCAACATTACTAGATATTTGAATTCATTCACCTCCTCAAGTTTCCATTCTCATACTTCTACAAACCAATTCCTCCCTCCACATTTCCTCATCCCCACCTCCAATCCTCATAACTTTATTCTTCGCTGGATTGAATTTCAATCTCGTGTTTGCACATTTCCCTTCAAACTCTCTCACAAGTATTCTCATCTTTTCTCCAGATTCTGCCACCAACAGATGCCGCATCATCTGCAAAAAGTAAAACATTCACTTCACATTCACCTTCCATATTTCTCAACGTAATACTCTTCCCTTCTCTCTCCATTTTTCTAAGTAAACCATTCATCAATAGATTAAATAACATGGAGATTTTACAAACCCCTGTCTCAATCCCACTCCTATGCTAAACCAATCCGATAGTTCTCTCTTCACCCTCACTCTTGATCTACAATTTGCATGCATATATATATATATATATATATATATATATATATATATATATATATATATATATATATATATATATATATATATATATATATATATATATATATATATATATATATATATATATATATATATATATATATATTAGTGATGGATCGGATGTCATATTTTCTAATTTGCGGATGCGGATGCGGATGTGAATTTTTGAAAGATGCGGATGTTGAATTTTCGAAAATGCGGATGCGGATGTTTATTTTGGTGCGGATGCCATCACTATATATATATATATATATATATATATATATATATATATATATATATATATATATATATATATATATATATATATATATATATATATATATATATATATATATATATATATATATATATATATATATATTCATTCTTAAGATGTCTTTGCTGCTCCTTCAAAGCTGAACACTAGGAAGGCATACTGTCCTGATGGTATCCCTCTTGTGTTCTCAAAACTTGTGCTTCAGAGCTTGCACCCTTCCTTGGTAAACTATTTCGTCTATTTCTTTCTCAAAATTCTCTTCTTACTGAAAACGTGCGCTCTTTCAGTATGTGCCGAAAAAGAGGGAATCCTCTCAACCCTCTAACTACCGTCTCATTTCTTTAACCTCTGTTCTTTCTAAAGATTTCGAATCTATTCTTAAGAGGAAGATTTAAGATTTGGAAACATCTCAATTCTTCAAATCTTATCTCTGATCGCGAGTATGACTTTTGTAAGAAACGCTCTACTGGTGATCTTCTTTCCCTTCTCTCTGACTCTTGTTCCTCCGCTCTTCTTCATTTCGGTGAATCTATTGCTGTCGCGCTGGACACATCAAAGCTTCCGATAGAGTCTATCACAAAGGTTTGATTTCCAAACTTTCCTATCCCCAACACTTTTTCTGCTTTCATTAATAACCT
>SEYY01000470.1:45058-57558 GCA_009176605.1 Armadillidium nasatum | reverse complement strand
GAAACTCATTCAACTTATATTTCACCTCGGAATCGTGCAAAATTTATTCTTCGAGCTACCAAAAACTCTTTTCTCTGCCGCAAGTGCAATAATCTTTCTGATTCCTCTTCCTCTCGCCCTTTCTGGCATTTTGCAAAAAATGTCAACTCTAACTTTGCTTCTTCCTCTTTCCCTCCTCTAGTTTCTTCTGATGGTACAACTGCCATTTTACCTTCTACTAAAGCTGAACTCATCGCTCAAACTTTTGCCTCCAATTCTACCTTAGACGATTCCGGAGCTATTCCTCCTCCTTCAACCCCCTCCAACTCATTTATGCCTAAAATTGTAATTTCCTATAAAGATGTAATCTCTGCTCTCTCAGAGCTTGATACTAAAAAGGCGTACGGTTCTGATGGTATTCCTCCTGCGGTTCTCAAAACTTGTGCTTCTGAGCTCGCACACTGCCTTGGTAAACTATTTCGTCTTTGTCTTTCTACTTCGACCTTCCTTTCTTGCTGGAAACGTGCGCTCATTTAGCCTGTGCCGAAGAAGGGGGACCCCTCTCAACCATCTAACAAACGTCCTATTTCTTACACCTCCGTTCTTTCTAAAGTTTTCGAATCTATCCTTAACAGGAAGATTTGGAAGCACCTTAATTCTTCTAATCTTATCTCTGATTGACAGTATGGCTTTCGTAAAGAACGTTTTACTATTGATCTTCCTTACTCTTGGTCCTCCACTCTTTATGGTTTCGATAGAGTCTGGCACAAAGTTTTGATTTTTAAACTTCCCTCTTTCGGAATCTATCCTTCTCTCTAATTTTCTTTCCGGTCATTCTATAGCATCTGTTGTAGAGGGCCACAGTTCTTCCTATAAATCTATAAATAGTGATGCTCCTTAAGGATCTGTCCTATCCCCCACTCTTTTCCAATTTTCATCAATGATCTTCTCTCTATTACTTCGTCTCCTATACACTCCTATGCTTATGACTCTACCCTTCATTACTTCTTTCAATTTTTAAGACACCCCTCCCAACAGCAGTTAATAGATTCAAGAAGGATGGATTGGAGTAACTGACCTCTGATCTTTTTCGTATTTCAAATTGGGGCAGAGAAAACATGGTCGTTTTCAATGCCTCAAAAACTCAATCATCAATATTTATACTCGACACAATCTTCCACACAACTATGACAGCATCTTTGAAAACACACAACTCAAACCTTCATATGTCCTCAATATCCTCATTGTTTCTATCTCTCGTAATATTTCTTGGAAAGATCACATTACTTCTCATTCTAAACAAGCTTCTAAGAGGTTGGGTGTTCTGAGGCGCCTTCGTGTTTTTTTTTACGTCACCCCAGTTGCTTGCTCTTTATATGGGTATTGTTCGCCCCTGTAAGGAGTACGCCTCACACATCTGGGGTGGTTCCACACATACAACTATTCTCGAAAAGGTGGAGTCTAGGGCTTTTCTTCTCATCAACTATCCTGCTCTTGCTAACCCTCTCTAATCTCTTTCTTCCCATCGAATTGCTGCGTCACTTTCTCAATACTATCGCTATTACAATGGACACTGCTCTTCTGAACTCTCAACTTGCATACCTAATCCATTGAGAAGGGCTCATGCGACACGACTTTCTACACAGTCTCATCCTTTCTCTGTCCAACTTTCCGACCTCTGACTTAACCACTATGCTCAATCTTACATGTGCTCTAGTGGTAAAGTCTGGAACACACTCCCTTTATCTGTTTTTCTAAACTTCCTCGGACTTGCACACTTATAAACGCTGTGAATCGGGTCACGTCAGCCATTAGCGAACTTTCCTATCTCTTTTGACAACTCTCCAGTCTCACCTGTGAACAACAAATATTCTTGGTCTAAACATAAACAATAAATTATCTTGAAAACATCATATCATAAAGGTTGCCTCTAAAAAGCTGGGAATTCTGTTCAGATTGCGGGAATTTTTTTCTTCTAATCAGATTCACCAATTATATGAGGATCTTATCCGTCCTTGCATGGAGCACTGTTCTCACATTTGGGGCAGTTCTAATTCCACCCTTCTTTTGGATAAGGTTGAGTTTAAGGCTTAAAGACTAATAAACTGTTCCCTACTTTGAAACTCACTTGACCCTCTTTTTCTGCAAAGTGATGTTGGCGTACCATCTCTTTTCTATAGATATTGCAATGAGGTAGTACTTAGGTGCTCGAGGGAGTTGACCTCTCTCATTCCACCACCATTGCAAAGCCATCGCTGCACAAGGAGTGCCTTGCTTGCACAAGAACTCTGAGTGAGCATTACAAACTCAAGGCTTTTACGTTGTGGTTCCTCTTCCTTTCCAGCCACCTCTATTCTGCAGAACTCCCTATCTTCTGTTTTTCCTGCTGTATTTAAAAAAAAAAAACTCCTCCTCTGAATCCTCTGTCTGTGCCTACCTGTGGGATCTACATTAGGTTAGGGATTGGGTTGGTTTTGTTTTAATCCTTTAATTATGCCCCCTCCTTGAAAAGGGCTCTGCCCGTGAGTGATGGTATATATATATATATATATATATATATATATATATATATATATATATATATATATATATATATATATATATATATATATATATATATATATATATATATATATATATATATTACTACCTTAAAAAAAAAACACCTCGAAATGATAGGCACTCAATATTACGCAAAAACCCGCCTACCGACACACCCATGCCACAACACCCTCCTCCATCCTACCAATCACAGACTAAAACAACCACCATCATCCACTGGTACCTTCTACAAACAAATCCTAAATCACATCCCCCCACCCCACCCCAATAACCGACCACCAAACAGCATCCTTAACACCCCCCCCTCCCGAAATAAACCCCGACTTCAACAACCTCCCAAGACACTCACAAATCTCATTAGCAAGATTGAGATGTGGGCACCACCCTAACTTACAACAATACAAACACAAATACAATATAAATCAGACAACATTACCCATGTGTACCAAATGCGGAGAGGCCCCGGAGACCGCGAAACACTTTCTATTACACTGTCCTTCCAACTTCTCGCCCCAGAATCTCCTGGGGCATCACTTCCTTGGAAGATCTCTGGACGAGGCCAACTGCGGCGAGCGGCTTCATTAGCGAAGTGTGGCCACCTCAGCGTGGGGTGGTCAGGGGGTGAGAAGGTAAAAAAAAATTGAAGGTATATATATATATATATATATATATATATATATATATATATATATATATATATATATATATATATATATATATATATATATATATATATATATATATATATATATATATATATATATATATATATATATATATATTCACCACAGGGATGCTGCCTTCAGGGATTACCAGAAACTAATTCATATTTCATCCCGGAACCATGCATCTATCCTCTGCAACACCAAAAACTCTTTTCTTTGTTGAAATGCAATAATCATTCTGGTTCTTCTTCACGCCCTTTCTTGCATTTTGCAAAAAATTCGAACTCTGACTATGCTTCTTCCTTTTTCCTTCCTCTAGTAACCTCCGACCTACAACTGACGTTTTACATTCTTCACTCAAACTTTTGCTCTAATTCAGCCTTAGATTAATTAAGAGCTATTCCTCCTCCTTCAACTTCTTCCATCTAATTTATTCCTACAATTGTAATTTCTACTAAAGGTGTCATTTCTGCTATCTCAAAGCTTAACACTAAGAAGGCGTATGGTCCTGATGGTATCCCTTCTGTGGTTTTTAAAACTTGTGATTCTGAGCTTGCACCCTAATTTGGTATAGGTATCTTTTTACATCAACATTCCCTTCTTGCTGGAAACGTGAGCTCTTTCAGCCTGTGCCAAAGAAGGGGGACACCCCTCAATCTCCAACTAATGTCCCATTTCTTTAACCTACGTTCATTCTAAAGTTTTTGAATCTTAATTGGAAAAATCTCAATTCTTCAAATCTTATCTCTGATCGCCAGTATGACTTCCATAAGAAACACTTTAATAGTGATCATCTTTCTCTTCTCTCTGACCCTTGGTCTTACGCTCTACGGCATTTCGGTGAATCTTTTGCGATCACGCTGGACATATTGAAAGCCTTCAATAGGGACTGGTTCAAAGCTTTGATTTCTAAACTTCCCTCTTTCAGAATTTATACTTCTCTGATTTTCTTTCTGGTCTTCTATAGCTGCTATTGTAGACGACCACTATTCATCCTTTAAATTTGTTAATAGTGGTGTTCCTCATTATTCTGTCCTGTTCCCAAAACATTTTACACTTTTCAATAATAATCTTCTGGCTTTGGAATATCTGAACTCTGATTTTTCTCACATTTCAAATTGAGGAAGAGAAAAGTAATTTTCAATGACTGAAAAACTCAGTTTCTCCTTTTCTCTACTCAACACTATCTTCCACAAAACTATAACATCTTCGAAAACACACAACTCAAGCCTTCAACTCTCCTTAATAATTTTGTGATCTTTCTTGGAAGGATCACATTACCTCTCTTTTTAAACAAGCTTCTAAGAGGTTGGGTGTCTGTTGCGCCTTCGTTATTTTTTTACGCCAATCCAGATGCTTTCTCTTTATAGGGGTGTTATTCTCCCCTGAATGGAATATGTCTCACACATCTGGAGTAGTTCAACTCACGCAGCTTTCCTTTACAATGTGGAGTCTGGGTTTTCGTCTTAACAACTCTTCCTTTCTCACATTCTCTCCAGTCTCTTTCTGCCTGTAGAGCTGCTGCGTAACTCACCATATACTATCGCTAGTACAATGGACACTGCTCTTCTGAACAATCCCGTAGCTTTTCTCCTCCATTGAGGAGAAAAGCAATGGGAGAAAAGCAGTCTTATCCTTTCTCTGTTCAACTGTCTGACCCTAGACTTAACGGCAATACCTAATCATAAATGTACTCTACTGGTAAAGTCTGGAACACAATTCCTTTTTCTATTTCCCTAACTTCTTTTGACTTGCGTACTTTCAAGCTTCGTGTATCGGTGCATGTTGGCGTTTAACGATTAGGTTCGGATATTGCCCCAACTCTGGTGGAAATTAGTAGGTTTCTAGTCTTTACCATCAGAGGAGACATATAAATAAATATATATATAAATATATATATATATATATATATATATATATATATATATATATATATATATATATATATATATATATATATATATATATATATATATATATATATATATATATATATATATATATATATATATATATATATATATATATATATATATATATATATATATATATATATATATATATATATATATATATATATATATATATATATATATATATATATATATATATATATATATATATATATATATATATATATATATATATATATATATATATATATATATATATATATATATATATATATATATATATATATATATATATATATATATATATATATATATATATATATATATATATATATATATATATATATATATATATATATATATATATATATATATATATATATATATATATATATATATATATATATATAATATATATATATATATATATATATATATATATATATATATATATATATATATATATATATATATATATATATATATATATATATATATATATATATATATATATATATATATATATATATATATATATATATATATATATATATATATATATATATATATATATATATATATATATATATATATATATATATATATATATAAATCGATAATCTGCCCTATATTTAAAAAAGGGGATAAGACAAACTGTAAAAATTATAGAGGAATTGCGTTAATGCCTCATATTGCGAAAGTGTATGAAAGAATTTTGGAGAGAAGACTAAGAGGGAGAGTGGAGAATAAGTTGGAGGAGTGGCAGCATGGTTTTAGACCTGGAAGATCAACTATTGATCTAATTTTCACACTAAAGATGATATGTGAGAAGAGCTATGAATTCAACCAGAGAGCATATATGGCTTTTGTTGATTTGGAAAAGGCATTTGATAGAGTACCGAGGGAGATGTTGTGGAGGGTGTTGGGAAGGGGAGAATATGGAATACCAACGAAGTTGATAAGAGCAATAAAGAGTACTTATGTTGACAGTTGCTGCAAAGTAAAAACTCAGATGGACGATAGTAACTGGTTCGGAATTACGACCGGAGTGAAGCAGGGAAGTGTGCTCTCCCCAATTTTGTTTATAATTTTTATGGACTTTTGCGGGAGGTTGGTGAGGAGAGAGATGGACGGGGAGATACTCGGATATGCAGACGATCTGGCGTTGATTTTGGAATCGGAGGAGGAACTACAGAGATGTGTCATGGTGTGGGATGAGGTTCTGACTGCAAAAGGAATGAAAATTAATAAGGAGAAAACGGAGGTAATGTTGATAAACAGGGTACAGGATGAGTTGAACATAAGATTGGGGAATGTAATACTGAAACAAACGGATCAGTTCGAATATCTTGGAGTATCCTGTGGTGTTAAAAATGATATGTCTTTGGAGATGAACCATAGAATTGGAAAGTTCAATGGGATATTTGCCTTGCTGTACCCATTGCTCAAGGATAAGAACATTTCGAGAAGGGTTAAAACCATTTTGTATACTAACATAATGAGACCTGTATTAATGTATGGACACGAAGTCTGGACGCTCAATACAAAAGCCAAAAGTAAAATACAGGCCTGTGAAATGAAGGTGCTGAGGTTGATAGCGGGTGTGACAAGGGTAGATAGAGTGAGAAATGAGGATGTGAGGGCGGGGCTTGGAGTGGAGAGTGTGCTGGACCTTGCAGAGAGAGGGCAGTTGAGGTGGTTTGGACATATGAGGAGGATGAACGAGGATAGATATGCAAGAAGGTTTTACGAATGGAGGCCGGAGGGAAGGAGAGGAGTGGGAAGACCGAGGATGAGATGGAGCGACTGCGTTGGGACAGCGATGGAGAGAAGAGGAAAAACTATGGAAGAAGTGGAAGAAGAGATGTTGTATGGTGATCGTGGGCGATGGAGGAATTTCGTCCGAGACGGCTGACAGGTGCTTGCACCTACAGGAGTATGGTGAGATAAGAATATATATATATATACAGTATATATATATATATATATATATATATATATATATATATATATATATATATATATATATATATATATATATATATATATATATATATATATATATATATATATATATATATATATATATATATATATATATATATATATATATATATATATATATATATATATATATATATATATATATATATATATATATATATATATATATATATATATATATATATATATATATATATATATATATATATATATATATATATATATATATATATATATATATATATATATATATATATATATATATATATATATATATATATATATATATATATATATATATATATATATATATATATATATATATATATATATATATATATATATATATATATATATATATATATATATATATATATATATATATATATACAGTATATATATATATATATATATATATATATATATATATATATATATATATATATATATATATATATATATATATATATATATATATATATATATATATATATATAATATATATATATATATATATATATATATATATATATATATATATATATATATATATATATATATATATATATATATATATATATATATATATATATATATATATATATATATATATATATATATATATGGTGCTAAGATAGAGAGAAGTTAAGAGAGGTGAAAAGAAGTTTTGTTGAAAAGCTAAAAGAGGCGGGATTGAGTGTGAATGTGGAAAAGACAGAACTGTTAATAATTAGAAGGGAGAAGAATTTGTGCTGAAGGTGCACGGCGAGGAGGTGAAAGTGGTAGAGAGATGTGAGTATTTGAGGAGGAAAGGTATTCACAAGGGAATGAGGTAATATGCTGGAAATCACCAACAGGATGGAGAAATACGGAAGAGTGGTGAGAGCGCTGTACCCAATCTTGGCAGACAAAAGAATGGATGTAGGAGTAAAGAAAGTAATTTTTGAAAGTACTCTGACCCCAGTTTTGTAATATGGGAAAGAGACTTAAAGTATGACAACAAGAGAAGAAAGCAAAATTCAAGCAGCGGTTGATGGTGGGAAGAACCATGAAGGAGAATAAAAAGCGAAAGAATTAGAGAGAGTAGGGGATGGACCAAAAATTCAAAAGATATATGCAGCAAAACTGAGATAGTTGGGACACGTGTGGAAGATGCCGGAGGGAAGAGCGGCTAGAGGGAGGTGAGAGTGGACGCCATGAGGAAGAAGACCAAGAAGGAGACAAATTAGAGATGGATGCAGTCAGTTGGAGATTCCCTGAGGCAACATCAGCTGCCTACGGTGGAACAGTTGGTGGAAGATGGAATTATTTACTACAGATCTAGATGGAGATTAGTGATAGCCCCTCTGACAGGTCCCTTGAGCCTTACTGGTATCTTATTGTATATATATATATATATATATATATATATATATATATATATATATATATATATATATATATATATATATATATATATATATATATATATATATATATATATATATATATATAGGAAAATCGGCAGGAATGGGGTATATATGGAAAGATGATAAAAGAGGGACCTTGAGAGTTGATTGACTGGTTGGTGAGAAGTTTAATGTGTTGGAGAGAAGGGAGAGTGCCTCAGGAGTGGCAGGACTCTTGCATTGTACCCATATACAAAAGAAAAGGTGTTAGTGACAAGAATTAAAGAATTGCAAGTGAGGGAATGAGTGAGGAACAAGGGGGTTTTAGGGAGGGTAGGGGATGCATGTTCCAGGTATTCACACAGATTGATTACAGAGAAATTGCGTGGAAAAATAAAATGGGGTATGTATGTTTTTTGGATCTGGAAAAAGCATACGAGAGAGTATGCAGGAGGAAGTTGTTTTAAATATTAATAGAAAGGGGGTTGAAAGGAAAATATTGAAGGGGATCAAAAGGTTTTTATGCGAATTGTAGATCAAGAGTGAGGTTGAAGAGGGAGCTATCGGATTGGTTTAGCATAGGAGTGAGATTGAGACAGGGGTGTGTAATGTTGCCATGGTTATTTAATCTAATGATGGATGGTGTAGTTAGATAAATGGAGAGAAGGAAATGGTATTAGGTTAAGAAATATGGAGTATGAATGGGATGTGAATGTTTTACTTTTGCAAATGATGAGGCATTGGTGGCAGAATCTGGAGAAAAGTTGAGAATATTGGTGGGAGAGTTTGAGGAGAAATGTGCAAACATGAGATTGAAAGTCAATCCAATGAGAAGTAAAGTTATGAGGATTGGAGGTGGAGATGAGGAGATGTGGAGGGAGGAATGGGGGGGGACGGAAGCTTTAAGAGGTGGATGAATTTAAATATCTAGGAATGTTGGTGGAAGGTAAGGTTGGGATGGAAAAAGAAATAAAGAATAGAGTGGTAGAGGGAATGAAAGTGTTGGGGGCCTAAGAGAAGTATTAAAGAAAAGAAAAATTTTGTAAGAAATAAAGATAAGAATGTTTGAATGTATATGTTTACTTCTGTAATGTATGGGTGTGAGCATGGATAAGTGCAAGGGCAAGGAAAAGTTTGATTGTCTTTGAGATGAAAGGTTTGAGAGCGATTTGTAAATTGAGAAGGATTGATAGGATTAAAAATGAAAGAATAAGGGAGATGAGTAAATGGAAGAGGGGTGTATTGGATAGAGTGGAGGAGGGTATGCTAAAATGGTTTAGACATATATGTAGAATGAATGAGGACAGAATGGTGACCAAGATACAAAGTGGATGGGGTAGGGGGAGAGGAAGGCCAAAGTGGAGATGGATGGATGGAGTGAGAGATTTTGGGTGGAAGGAATCTGAGTTTAGAAGAGGGTAGTAGACTTGCGGAGGACAGAGTGAGATGGAGGGCAGTGGTGAAAGGGGTTGAAAAGTAAGAATGGGTATGTTTGTTATTGAATTGTGCTGGGCACCACCCCATGAAAGTGGGAAAGGTGACAGTGAAATATATATATATATATATATATATATATATATATATATTATATATATATATATATATATATATATATATATATATATATATATATATATATATATATATATATATATATATATATATATATATAGGGGAGGACGTAGCGCCGTCCCCTATATTATATATATATATATATATATATATATATATATATATATATATATATATATAATATATATATATATATATATATATATATATATATATATATATATATATATATATATATAGGGGAGGACGTAGCGCCGACCGAAGCGATGCAAATACCCCCCATTGGGCATAACCCACGGAGTGATAAGATGGGCTAGACCATTCCGTTTCACCCCGTTGCCCTTTGATTCGTTCCTTTTCGCGTTTCATCTTCTCAGAGGGTCTCTAGTGTACCCTTGACTCACATTGGAGTGCCTATGCTCCAACCTTCCTCCTTCTTCACATGTGTCCTACAATATTTACAAACGCTTATACTTACATTACCTATTAAATTAATCAAAAATGGCAAAACTTAAATCTGCCTCGGAGAATCCAAGAGGGGCGGATTCCAAATACAGCCCCTCATCTACTCCTACCCCCATCACCACTTGGGAGTTGATGGCCTCCGGTGATGGGGTTGGCGCCACCAAGACCTCTATGACAGCTTGCCCTGGTGCACGGTCTTCGTTTTTCATTAATTTCTGCAACATTCGCGGTCTTTTTTTCTAATCTCCACTTTGTCGAACACCACCTCTCTTCTTCTAGACCTCATCTCCTGTTCTTAACTGAAACTCAGGTGTCTGAGTGCTCTGAAAGCAAACCCTACTCTGTTTCCTCCTACTGTCTCTATCCTAAATTTTCAGCCAAAGGCGGATGTTGCGCATATGTGCGCAACGATGTTGTTTGTTCTCGTGTCTCTAATTTGGAGTCTTCTGAATTCTCAATTTTATGGCTCAAACTTACTTGCAACTCTACAACTAAATTTATTTGTTCTGTCTACTTATCTCCTAACTCTACAGACTATCCAAAATTCTTCGACTATCTTAACTCCAAAATAGAACACATTCTTTCTTCTTCTCCTTTCTCCGAAATCATCATTTTAGGTGATTTCAATGTTCACCACCGCCAATGGCTTTCATCTAGTTCTCTTGATCTAGCTGGTGAACTCGCCTACAACTTTTCTATCCAAAACAACCTTGAGCAGTTGGTGCAACTCCCTACCCGTATCCCTGACCGTCTTGGTGATGAACCCAACATTCTAGACCTTTTTCTAACTTCTAATCCTTCTCCTTATACTGTTAAACTCTTTCCTCCTCTGGGTTTATCCGATCATCTTCTTATCTCCGTATCTTGTCCTGTCTCTTCAAGTCTTCCGCAAGAACGGCCCCCGCTCTCGGCGAGGAGACGTTTCTGGCATTTCAGTGCCACTAACTGGCATGACTTGCGGTCGTACTTTTCTGATTTTCCATGGAATGATTACTGTTTCCGTGGGAGGGGTTCCTCGGAGTGTGCAGAGCGCTGTAATAATGCGCAGGAGCATCATTATATGTTCCTGAGGTTTGTGCATTGCTATATATATATATATATATATATATATATATATATATATATATATATATATATATATTATATATATATATATATATATATATATATATATATATATATATATATATATTCTGGTAATATAATCTATGTGTAGTTTTCACCCTGCAGTAGGTAATAACCTATGCACTGTCAAAGTACTCCTTATGTTATATTATTAGGAGGATATTATTATTTATTGTTCATTTATGATATATTTGTGTGTGTGATTGGTTATAAAACGGTTTCTCTCTATTCCAGACAGTAGTTAGATTTGTTTATATTATATTCTCTGGTGATATATCCTGTCTCAAAGTATTCTGGTGATATATTCGGTCTCGAGTGTGGAACATTCCTCGTTAGGGTAAGTTTTACAAGCTTTATTATTTTGGTTAGGAGTTAATTTCAATTAGTTAATTGTTGTTTAGGAATGGATAATCTGATATGGTTTATCCTTCAGATTCCAGTGCTCGGATCAGATTCCAGTCTGTATCCGTTTCCAGTACCAGGATCAGTTCTAGTGCTGTATCCGATCAAGATTGTCCATAAATCTAGGCTATATAATTCAGTCTCAAGGTCCAATCAGGTGACCCGGTTGTATCAGGAGTACATTTATTTCGAATATTCAGTGTATATTCGCAATACTTATTGATAGGGTATCACTATAGAGGAAGCCAACACTGACTCAAGCATATCTCTTAATCAAATAATCGGACGAGCTGTGAGCAGTCTCCTCTGGCTAATCTTGCCAAAGATAAGTTATTCTTAAATAATTACTAGTATTATTTTTATTGCTTAATCGTGCCAGTATTTACTGATTAAATATACATTTATTTATATCTGTATATCTAATC
>SEYY01000470.1:27500-44958 GCA_009176605.1 Armadillidium nasatum | reverse complement strand
ATATATATATATATATATATATATATATATTCTGGTAATATAATCTATGTGTAGTTTTCACCCTGCAGTAGGTAATAACCTATGCACTGCCAAAGTACTCCTTATGTTATATTATTAGGAGGATAATATTATTTATTGTTCATTTATGATATACTTGTGTGTGTGATTGGTAATAAATCTGTTTCTCTCTTATTCCAGAGCAGTAGTTATTGTTATATATTCTGTTTATATATATATTCTCTGGTGATATATTCCTGTCTCAAAGTATTCTGTGATCAAATATCTCGTGTCTCAAGTGTGAAACATTCCTGGTTAGGGTAAGTTTTAGGCTTTATTATTTTGGTTAGGAGTTAATTTCAGTTAGTTAATTGTTGTTTAGGAATAGATAATCTGATACGGTTTATCCTTCAGATTCCAGTGCTCGGATCAGATTCCAGTCTGTATCCGTTTCCAGTACCAGGATCAGTTCTAGTGCTGTATTCAATCCAGAGTCAGTCCATATATACAGGCTATAGACCATAGATAATCACAATACGCCTTGACGGGGTATTACTATAGAGGAAGCAAACACTGACTCAAACATATTCTGTAATTGGATAGTTGAGCAAGCTGTGAGCAGTTTCCTCTAGATAATCTTGCCAAGTTAAGTTATTCTTAAATAATTACAAGTATTATTTGTATTGCTTAATCGTGCCAGTATTTACTGATTAAATATACATTTATTTATATCTGTATATCTAATCAGTCCTAAAATTATCATCTTATTTTTGTAACAATTATAATTGAACAAACTATAATTATAATTATTATTATTTCATTATATATTTGTATGCACATATACACCCATATATTATAAGTGTGAGACACCGAGTATATAAAATTATTTATAATTTTATATATATTTACCCCTTTAGTTACCAATCTTGGTTCGTTAAAGTTTTTAAATATTCTTGTGTTGATTCATATTCATTAGTCAACATCATAATCTACATCAACATCCCGGTGTCAGTAAATAATCTGGTACTTACACACATTTGGTGTATGCCCTGACAGCCGTGCCGACGGGTATAGCTGGCAGGTTATATAGTTGAATGTGTTGAAGCCAGAATTGTATATTCGTTAATTAAATTTGTATATATTCTTCAGGGTGCATTCTTATTCGTAGATCGTGTCCTGTGTTTTCCTGTAGTTAGTTTATTGTATTACTATATAATTTACTATATCTTTTGGAGTCACGAGAGTTTATTCATTGTTGGGTTTGACATACGTACTTGGCACCTCTTCATTTAATTCGTCTGGGCCATAGATAAAGACGAAGAAGTTTAGCAGGGGAATCCTGTAAACCGGACCTGAGTGTCTGCGTTATTCGTTGTTAAACAGAATTTCATTGAGTTGTTGGCGGGAGTGCTTGGGAACTGTAAGTTGGTTGATCCTGTCTTTGCATTGGTGGGATTGAGTTATCGTTGGCAACCCGTACTCTCACCTTAAGAGCGCATAACTGAGGTGATTCTCTCTGGCATAGAGGCGTACATTCCATATTCTTTCCTTTCCACTAAACCTAATAAACCTTGGTTTAACTCTGCTTGTTCTCGTGCTATCCGCAGCAGGGATGCTACCTTCAGGGACTACCATCGTCTTCAAACTCCAGAATCTCATGCAACTTATATTTCATCCTGGAATCGTGCAAAATCTATTCTTCGAGATACTAAAAACTCTTTTCTCCGTCGCAAATGCAATAATCTTTCTGGCTCCTCTTCCCCTCGCCCTTTCTGGCATTTTGCAAAAAATGTCAACTCTAACTTTGCTTCTTCCTCTTTCCCTCCTCTAGTATCTTCTGACGGTTCAACTGCCATTTTGCCTTTCTCTAAAGCTGAACTCTTTGCTCAAACTTTTGCCTTAAATTCAACCTTAGACGATTCCGGAGCTGTTCCTACTCCTTCAACCCCCTCTAACTCATTTATGCCTAAAATTGTAATTTCTTCTAAAGACGTCACTTCTGCTCTCTCTGAGTTTACCACTAAGAAGGTGTACGGTCCTGATTTTATTCCTCCTGTAGTTCTCAAAACTTGTGCTTCCGAGCTTGCACCCTGCCTTGGAAAACCATTTCGTCTATGTCTTTCTACTTCAACCTTCCCTTCTTGCTGGAAACGTGCGCTCATTCAGCCTGTGCCGAAGAAGGGGGACCCCTCTCAGCCCTCTAACTATCGTCCCATTTCTTTAACCTCAGTTCTTTCTAAAGTTTTCGAATCTATCCTTAACAGGAAGATTTGGAAACATCTATATTCTTCTAATCTTATCTCAGATCGCCAGTATGGCTTTCGAAAGAAACGCTCTAATGGTGATCTTCTTTCCCTTCTCTCTGACTCTTGGTCCTCTGCTCTTCGGCATTTCGGTGAATCTTTTGCTGTGGCGCTGGACATATCGAAAGTTTCCGATAGAGTCTGGCACAAAGCTTTGATTTCCAAACTTCCCTCTTTCGGAATCTATCCTTCTCTCTTATTTCCTTTCCAGTCGTTCTATAGCAGCTGTTATAGACGGCCACCGTTCATCCTATAAATCTATTAATAGTGGTGTTCCTCAAGGATCTGTCCTATCCCCAACACTTTTTCTGCTTTTCATTAATGACCTTCTCTCTATTACTTCATCTCCTATCCACTCCTATGCTGATGACTCCACCCTTCATTACTCTTTTTCATTTCTCTATTACTTCATCTCCTATCCACTCCTATGCTGATGACTCCACCCTTCATTACTCTTTTTCATTTACTCCCAGCAACAGTTAATAGAGGCAAGGAGGGTGGCCTTGGAGCAACTAACCTCTGATCTATCTCTCATTTCAAATTGGGGCAAAGAAAACATGGTCGTTTTCAATGCCTCAAAAACTCAATCATCAATATTCATACTCGACACAATCTTCCACACAACTACGATATCTTCTTCAAAAACACGCAACTCAAACCTTTCTCTCTCTCCTTAATATTCTCAGTGTTTCTTTTTCTCGTGATCTTTCTTGGAAAGATCACATTACCTCTTTTTCTAAATAAGCTTCTAAGAGGTTGGGTGTTCTGAGGCACCTTCAATATTTCTTCACACCACCCCAGTTGCTTGCTCTGTATAGGGGTGTTGTTCGCCCCTGTATGGAGTATGCGTCACACATCTGGGGTGGTTCCACACACACAGCTCTCCTGGAAAAGGTGGAGTCTAGAGCTTTTCGCCTTATCAATTCTCCTGCTCTCACTAATTCACTCCAATCTCTTTCTGCTTGTCGAAATGTTGCGTCACTCTCTCTATACTATCGCTATTACAATGGACACTGCTCTTCTGAACTCTCTCGTCGCATACCTCCTCCATTAAGAAGGGTTCGTGCGACTCGTCTTTCTACACAGTCTCATCCTTTCTCTGTCCAACTCTCTGACCCCAGACTTAACCGCTATGCTCAATCTTACATGTACTCTTACAGTGCCAACTCCCTCAAATCAAGATCTCCAATGGCAACAATATCTTTAACAAAAATGACTAATGACTGAGCATCCACTGCCACAAGCTGTGCATGACACAAAATTATTAATTGGCAACCCTTGTACCATAAATTTTACATGCATCAAGGGACAAGTTCAAATTATTTTACAGCATTAATCTATTTTCACGTAAGTTAACATCACATTAATCAAGGGATATATATATATATATATATATATATATATATATATATATA
Organism: Armadillidium nasatum; assembly: GCA_009176605.1. NCBI lineage: Eukaryota > Metazoa > Arthropoda > Malacostraca > Isopoda > Armadillidiidae > Armadillidium > Armadillidium nasatum. Next base: position 41,243 of record SEYY01000470.1, on the reverse strand, counting down.
TATATATATATATATATATATATATATATATATATATATATATATATATATATATATATATATATATATATATAAAAGGGGTTTAATTGTCAAAATTGTTTCATCATGTGGGAATACTTCAAGCAAATATTGGCTACCATTCAGTCTGTGTGTTTTAAAGATAAATCCATTAGGGTGGCAAATAGAAAACCTAATTGGTGGAGTAGAGAGATAAAAGAGAAAATCAGTGAAAAGCGTAGATGTTTTAAAATATTCAAAGGTAGGAGCAGGGGGAAGATTTGGAACATTATAAGAGAATTAGGAATGAACTTAACCAGTCAATAAGAAGAGCAAAGAGAATGGCAGAAATTAATTTGGCAAGGAACAGTAATAAAGACCTGAAAAAGTTTTTTAGCTTTTATAAATTTAAAAGCAAGGATAAGAAAATTGGCCCAATTAAAATTGATGGAAATTTAGTAAGTTCAGATAAGGAATTGGTTAATATTTTCAATGCTTATTTTGCATCAGTGTTTACTGAGGAAAGGTTGGATAGCAGTTTAGAGACTAATAGCTCTAGTATACATGTTATGAATAGGTGTACAGAATTTCAAATTGAGTTAAATGAAATTAAATCTTTATTAGAACATATTGACCCAAATAAGGCAGCGGGTCCGGATGGTGTGTATGGTAGAATTCTAAAAGAGGGGAGTAGCAGTATTGCAAAGGCACTGTATTTGATTTTTAAGCGATCTATTGCTTTTGGAGAGGTACCTGAGGACTGGAAAACAGCATATGTGGTGCCCATTTTTAAAAAAGATAGTAAGGAAGATTTAGGGAACTATAGGCCAGTTAGTTTAACATCTCTGGTTGTGAAAATTTTGGAAAAGTTACTGAAAAGTCATATAGAGAAGCATTTAGATGATAACAAGATACTATTTAACTCCCAGCATGGCTTTAGAAAGGGTAGATCGTGTCAGACAAATCTACTAGAATTTATGGAATATATTACAAAATGTATAGAGAGGGGTGATCCAGTTGATGTCATATATTTAGACTTTAGCAAAGCTTGTGATAAGGTACCCCATGTTAGGCTGATGCAAAAGTTGTCTCAGTGTGGTATAGATGGAATGGTACACAATTGGATTAAAGAATGGTTAAAGAACAGAAGGCAGTGTGTATTACTTAATGGTAATAAGTCATTATGGGAAACAGTGAAGAGTGGGGTCCCACAGGGTTCTGTGCTGGGACCACTTTCGTTCCTTATATATATAAATGATTTAGACAAAGATCTTAAATGTAAGGTTTCTAAGTTTGCTGATGATACCAAAGTGGTTACCTCAGTAAGGAATAATGATGGATGCATAAAGCTTCAAGGTGATCTAGATAGACTTCTTGGTTGGGCAGAGAGGTGGCAAATGAACTTTAATAGTAAAAAATGTAAAGTTCTTCATGTAGGTTACTCAAATGAAGGATTTAATTATGAAATGAATGGGGAGTGGCTTGAGACTGTGGACCAAGAAAAGGATTTAGGTGTGATTATTAGCAGTAATCTGAAGGTGGGTGATCAATGTTTGGAAAGCAAGGAATAGAGCTAATAAGATGTTAGGTATAATTAACTGCAATGTAGTTTACAAGAGCAAAGAGGTTATAAGCAAGCTATATAATAGCTATGTTAGGCCAGCATTAGAGTATTGTGCACAGGTTTGGGCTCCTCATTTAAGAAAAGACATAGATATGCTGGAGAGAGTACAACGTCGAGCAACAAGGATGATTTCTGGCTTTGAAAATAAGAGCTATGAAGAGAGGTTGAAGGAGTTAGGAATGTTCTCGGTTGAAAGGAGATTTCTCAGAGGGGATATGATACAAGTTTACAAAATATTTGCATCTGACAGTAATATAGAGATTGAAAAATACTTTATAGTGGACCGTATATATATATATATATATATATATATATATATATATATATATATATATATATATATATATATATATATATATATATATATATATATATATATATATATATATATATTATATATATATATATATATATACAGAAAATTAATGTCTGCTATTGGACTCGAACCAACAACCTTTAAGATGGTAAGTCTAGCGCGCTAATCACTCTGCTAGACTTACCATCTTAAAGGATTGTTGGTTCGAGTCCAATAGCAGACATTAATTTTCTATATAGAAAATTGTCTGTGAGAGGTTATAGCAGACTTTAAAATCTTGTGCTATATATATATATATATATATATATATATATATATATATATATATATATATATATATATATATATATATATATATATATATATATATATATATATATATATATATATATATATACATGCCTCTTCATAAACAGACTAAATTTTTTCCCCTTCTGGTTATGTTTAAATATGGAGAACACAAATGACTGATTTTATGATGAAGTGCATTAATATCACCACTGGAACTCAAAACTACACAAGTTCTTCAGCTGATTTTAATATTATTTTTTTCCAATTTAAATTGATTGTCATTTCATAAGGTCAATTCAAAATTCAAGAATAATTTTTACCTAAAAACGTACATATAAGGGAAAATATTTTCAACTCCAGACCCAAACACAGTGAGTTTGTAAAATTTGCTAACCCCAGACTCATTCAAAAACATTTTCCTGGGTATAAGACAAAATTAAGTATTTAATTCTATATTTACAAACCAATAATAATAACAATAGTAAACAGGAGTGTAACTAGCAATTTTGTCACCCGGGGCAAACTTGTAGATTGGCTCCCCCCACCTCTCATTTTTCTATTGGGTTCTCTTATTTTGTTGTCATTTATATTTGACAAAAAGAGAGACAAACAAGAAAGTTATTTATTTATATATATATTGAAAGGAAATTACGGTGTTACTCTTTCCCTCAGTGAGAAATTAAATATAAAGTTATTAAAATTAAAGGAAGAAAAAGTAAATTGAATGTGCAGGAAGACAAGCACAGTAAAAAGGGGTAATAGGTAAAAATCTTGAAAGAATATCTTCCTTAAACGGAGGTGACTTCAGATTAGTCCCAGATGCCTGGGTGAGTAGAAAAACTTTTAAGTGTACTATAATGAAATTGTTAACTTAATACCGTAAAAGAATAATTTAACATTTAAAAAGAAAAAAAATAAACAATTTAAATTAGTTTCCGAAGGAAAAAATAAGGGATGATTTAAATTACAGTAATTAATTAATTCAATGTAAATAAAAGATAATTAACTTGCTTATGGATTAAATTACATTAAGATAAATACACCTAAATTGGGGATGTATTGTAGGAATAATTGATGGTTTTATTTTGCTTTATTTTTAAGGTCCTATTCTGGGGAGTAAAAACATCTGGAGTTTTGAGATTCACCCTTGAAAGATGTTTTGGGATTTCGAGTTACCATCAGTGGAGAAGAAAACCACTCTCTCCACAACTTTAAAGATGTTGAGTGTTTTCTCCATATAGTCATTCATGGTTCATATAAAGCCCTGTTATTTAAAAATTTCTCTTATCTCCCACTGTTGGTCAAGGCTAAATAAATTCATAGTTAAAATTCATAAATCCACAATCATAAATTAAAATGATTAACAAAATGGTCTGGTTTAAAATTTAAAGTGGTGTATATATGTAGGTATTTATATTTGAAGTTTACAACAAGGGGGATATTTTCCTTCCTAGTTAAGAATGTTTCATTTTGTGTTATAAAGAGCATTTATCATTAAAAAATTTGAGAATTGGTACATTATTTCATTTTTATTAAATCTTAATTTTATTTTTGTATTATAATTTGTTAGGAGACTTATGTTCATTATTTTCTAGCTTGTGATTTATTATTTGATAGGGAATAGGAAATATTAATAATTTTTTTACATTCAATAAATTATTTGTCAGGATAGATGGATGAGGCCTCTTGTAGAGTGATAGGTGGTCATATTGTACATATGTATATTTTATGCCTATGTGGAAAGTAAAACTTTAATATATTATCACTATATTTTTTTCTGTTATTAGCCCAACTATTCTTTTTGTAAATGTGTGATGAGTGAGGGTCACATGAAATCATCAAGGTTGAATCATTGAGCTGGTGAGTAGCAAGTTCCATGTTTTTCCAATTCTTTGGGATTGTATCTTATTATTTTATTGATATTCAGCAGCAATGTGAGTCACCCTTCAAGAGGGATCAGAAGAGAGCTGTAGTTTTCCACAATCACTTCTGGAGACACCTATTTAGGGTCCATTGGTAGAATAGCTTCCCTGAATGGCACTGTCAGCCAGAGAAAAGAATTCGTTGAGGTGAGTTGCCACTCTCATAGTGTATTTACATTACATAATTTGGTAGTAGTGCATAGTTAATCTCTGAGGTTGGCTTGCTCTGTTGCTGGGTGTTCTGTCATCCTTTCCTAATTTTAGGGAAAATACATCCCAATATCATAAATTTGTTTTACTCACCAAAACCTTACTCCCTGAAAATGACCAACAATGAGAAATGTTAGAAATTCTAAAACCCTTGTTTCAGAAGCAAATCCTCCTTTTGGACGAACAAAATTCCCCCACTTATGGCTGGCTCAAATGACAGTGATAATGAAACACATACATTAGATGTGCTGCTTCAGCAGAATGCTTATTAATGTACTACTACACTACCAGAAAGTATAGAAAAGGGTTAGGAGACCTTAGTACAGTTCTTGACAAGATTTGAGGATTACTGTGTGGCCATGTACCATGGATCAACCTAAAGAAGAGTCTCCTTATTAGGAGTACATTTAGAAGGTGCAGTCTTAGAGGTCTACAAATTAATAATATATATTTCATTAGAGTATGAAGATGTATAAAGAAGATTGTTGCAGTGGTATAGGGAGGAATTAGGAAAAGAATTGAGACAAGATGCAAAAATTTCACGAATGCTTATTTGAAAGCGGGAGAAACTATTCCACTGTTTGACTTACGATTAGTGGGTCTAGCTTCAAGAGAATTCCCCAAAAACAATGTCAAAATTGAAAATAGTGTTGCAAAAGTTACAGGTTAGAGTTTTCCTCAAGCAGTAAAAGCAAAAGTAGGTAACAGCCTAATGGTGATAGAAACATCTCTAGGATTACAGATTCCTTGGAAATGATTAGTAGCAATAGTAGATGGTAGTTTCTCAAGTCAATTAGGTTTTACTGAGATGAAAGGGACTGATTTAACACAGTCAGTTCCAACCTCTACAAAGCTTTGTGAGATGACACCCAGAATGTTGTTGTTGTCAGCAATCATCAGCAGTGTTGAGAGAGTTCAGCAAAAGTAAAGCCCCAGAACCTGGAGAAAGAAAGAGTCAAAGAAAAATATGAAAGAGAAAACGAAAAAACAGGATATTGTCACCCGGGGCATATTGCTGGAATTTAACCACTGCATAAGGTCGGAAAAAAATATTTAACAATTCCATCAAGTAGAGAGCAAAATGTTGTATAAACTGTTTCATTTGTTGTAATAGCAATGGAGTTACGTCTCAAAATTGCAAAAATCTCACAGTAATACTGTACATGGTCATGGTTTGAGGTCAAATAATTAGCTATGTCTTCATAGGTTTACAACCTGCAAACTGCAACTTTACCATAGTTTAGTTTTTAGACATGTGAGACTCTATACACACATTCATCAAAATCCATGGTCATGCAAGGAGCCTTAGATAACACAGAATGATCCTGCAATATTATATATAAAGAAATAATTAGTAATATTGCATCATAGTATGCAAGACAATATATTTTTTGGTGTTTCTGCAGTTTAAGTCTCTTAACTGGCATTTAATTGTTTGCAAAATATAAACTGGAAATGTAATTTATATTAAATAAAAACTCTTACTGGGGTAGAAATACAAATTAAATTAAAACACAGTTAAAGTATCAAAAATCCATTTATAAAATAATATAACAAGGCTGACTACACTGAACATACCTATTCCTATAGTAATATAGGCAGAGAATTACAACACAAAAAAAATATTGATATTAACAAAAGTACAAGTACCTTACAACAACTGTTAAACATATCATACTTTCACAATTTTTTTCATAAGTGAATATGTTGTAGCTAGATATATGAAACATAGTACTTAAAGTACGTTTTAGCACATTTTTAAATTTTTATTTTGTTTTCATCTTTTTACTAATTTTATTTTCACCAGCAAATAAAAATATTGAAATGCTGCATGTAGAGGAGTAATATTTAACAAACTTTTTGTTCTTTTTTAACTATATTGTAAGGGTTGCAGTGATTCAGAAACAATAATATATATAATATATATATATATATATATATATATATATATATATATATATATATATATATATATATATATATATATATATATATATATATATATATATATATATATTAGGGATGGAGCGATAAAAAATTTTTTCCCAATACCAATACCCGATACCTGAAAATATACCGATTCTTTATCCATTCATATACCAAAATTTTTACCGATACCGATACCGATGCTAAGACTTTCAAATTCACCGATACCGATACCGATACCTGAAAATATACCGATATTTCACTCCATCCCTATATATATATATATATATATATATATATATATATATATATATATATATATATATATATATATATATATATATATATATATATATATATATATATATATATATATATATATATATATATATATATATATATATATATATATATATATATATATATATATATATATATATATATATATATATATATATATAATATATATACACACTGTAAATGGGGTAAAACAAAAAAAAAAAATTTTTCAGGTAAGTTACTTTTAAGATTTTTTTGATAGAATAATCTTTGCATTTCAATGTTTTGTATAAAAGTAGTTTACTGACAATAACTCAAAAAAAAATAATTGTTGGGTATAAAAAAAATGGTTCTAAATAAAAAACGTGAATCTCACCCAACTTTACAACCTCTGAAAATTTCATGAACTCATCATGGGTAGAAAAAAAAATGTTTTGCCCAAAAATATTTATAAAAAATTTGACATTTCGTGGTTACGGGATATTCGCGGTAATTTGACTGTTTTTGGCCAGCCAACATGAAAATTTCAAGTATAACAAAATGAATATCGATCAATTATCAAGTCATTTTGACAAAGAGAATATGCTGAAAACTTTAGATAAATTTTGCTACCATATATGTGTCCGAACACGTATCCAAACATTTTTTTTTTTTCAAATTATTTCTAGATAACCTATAATATTATTCTTATCCATTTATATTAATAAAAAGCACTACGGAATAGCCATTTTTAAATAATATTAATTGGAAAGTTTTACCCCATTTCATTTTTCTGTCACCTGCAATTTTTAAAAAATATTTAAAAATATTAATTTTCATATTCCATATATATACTTTTTTATATTACAATATTCATAAAGTTTCACATTTCTAAAAAAAATTATAAATATAGTTATGTCATGTAATTATCATTTTTTGCACCTTCTGAAAGATTTTTGAAAAATTGGTTAGTTTTGCCCTATTTTACGGTATATATATATATATATATATATATATATATATATATATATATATATATATATATATAATATATATATATATATATATATATATATATATATATATATATATATATATATATTAGAGATGTACCGATACCAGTAAAGAGGCCGATACCGATACTGTATTTTTTTAGGTGCCGATACCGATACTTTAATTATAAAAAATACATAGTAATAAGATAGAACATTTGTGTACTGCTAGGCAACTGAGGATTGCATTCCCTGTACAACCAATACTTAGTCATGTATTTCATATTTGGTTGTGCCCAAGTATATTTTATAAATTAAAATATCGGTTAGGAATAATAAATGTTTAAAACAGGGATGGAGAGTCAAAGTCGGTAAATTAAGCGACTCCTACCGACTCCCTTCCCTACTCACCTTGTTTGTACAAACTTTTTAGTTTTTAAGCCTTTTTTTTTTTTTTTTTTAATTTTAAAAATTTTTTTTTTTTTTTTTAATTATTTTATTTATTTTTATATATATATATATATATATATATATATATATATATATATATATATATATATATATATATATATATATATATATATATATATATATATATATATATATATATATATATATCTCCGCTGGGCAAAGGCCAGAGGCCTACCAAATTCCACCAGAGTTGGGAGAGATCTATCCTGGTCGATTGTGGCGGACGTGAACAGATACACGGAGTTTGAAAGTATACAAATCAAAGGAAGTTGGGAAAACAGATAAAGGGAGCGTGTTCCAGACTTTACCAGTAGAGTATATGTAAGATTGAGCATAGCGGTTAAGTCTGGGGTCGGAGAGTTGGATAGAGAAAGGATGTGACTGTGTAGAAAGGAGTGTCGCACTAGCTCTTCTCAATGGAGGTGGTATGCGACGAGAGAGTTCAGAAGAGCAGTGTCCGTTGTAATAGCGATAGTAAAGAGAGTGAGGCAACAATTTGACGGGCAGAAAGAGATTGAAGAGAGTTAGTAAGAGCAGGAGAGTTGATAAGACGAAATGTCCTAGACTCCACCTTCTCTAGGAGAGCTGTATGTGTGGAACCACCCCAGATGTGCGAAGCATACTCCATACAGGGGCGAACTACACCCTTATACAAAGCAAGCAACTGGGGTGACTTGAAGTAATTCTGAAGGCGCCTCAGAACACCCAACCTCTTAGAAGCTTGTTTAGAAAGAAGTAATGTGATCTTTCCAAGAAAGATCACGAGAAAAAGAACCAAGAACATTAAGAACAGATGAAGGCTTGAGTTGTGTGTTTTCGAAGAAGATATCATAGTTGTGTGGAAGATTGTGTCGAGTGGAGAGATGAAGGAATTGAGTTTTTGAGGCATTGAAAACAACCATGTTTTCTCTCCCCCAATTTGAAATACGAGAAAGATCAGAGGTTAGTTGCTCCAAGGCTACCCTTCTCGAGTCTATCAACTGCTGTTGGGTGGGACGTTTTTCAAACTGGAAGGAATAATGAAGGGTGGAGTCATCAGCATAGGAGTGGATAGGAGATGAAGTAACAGAGAGAAGGTCATTAATGAAAAGTAGAAAAAGTGTTGGGAATAGGGAAGAATCCTGAGGAACACCACTATTAATAGATTTAAAGGAAGAACGGTGGCCGTCTACAACAGCGGCTATAGAACGACCGGAAAGGAAATTAGTGAGAAGATCACAGAGAGAAGGATAGATACCGAAAGAGGGAAGTTTAGAAATCAAAGCTTTGTGCCAGACTCTATCGAAGGCTTTCGATATGTCTAGCGCCACAGCAAAAGATTCACCGAAATGCCGAAGAGCGGAGGACCAAGAGTCAGAAAGAAGGGAAAGAAGATCCCCCGTAGAGCGTTTCTTACGAAAGTCATACTGATGATCTGAGATAAGATTAGAAAAACTGAGATGTTTCCAAATCTTCCTGTGAAGGATAGATTCGAAAACTTTAGAGAGAACGGAGATCAAAGAAATAGGACGGTAGTTGGAGGGTTGAGAAGGGTCCAACCCCTCTTCGGCACAGGCTGAATGAGCGCACGTTTCCAGCAAGAAAGGAAGGTTGAAGTAGAAAGACAAAGACGAAATAGTTTACCGAGGCATGGTGCAAGCTCGGAAGCACAAGTTTTGAGAACCACAGGAGGAATACCATCAGAACCGTACGCCTTCTTAGTATTAAGCTCAGAGAGAGCAGAAATGACATCTTTAGAAGAAATTCTAATTTTAGGCATGATTGAGTTAGAGGGGTTGAAGGAGGAGGAATAGCTCCGGAATCGTCTAAGGTTGAATTAGAGGCAAAAGTTTGAGCAAAGAGTTCAGCTTTAGAAGAAGGTAAAACAGCAGTTGTGCCGTCGGAAGATATTAAAGGAGGGAAAGAGGAAGAGCAAAGTTAGAGTTGACATTTTATGCAAAATGCTAGAAAGAACATGAAGAAGAGGAACCAGAAAGATATTTGCATTTTCCACCGGGGAATGAGTTTTTAGTGTTTCGAAGGATAGATTCATTCCGGAATGAAATATAAGTAGCGTGAGTTTCTGGAGTTTGAAGACGACGGTAATCCCTGAAGGCAACATCCCTGCGGCGGATAGCGTGAGAACAAGCAGAGTTAAACCAAGGTTTGTTAGGTTTAGTAGAAGGGAAAGAATATGGAAGGTACGCCTTCATGCCTGAGAGAATCACCTCAGCAATGCGTTCTGCACACTCCGAGGGACCCCTCCCACGGAAAAAATAATCATTCAACAGGAAATCGAAGAAGTACAACCACAAGTCCGACCAGCTTACGGCACCGAAATGCCACAAACGTTTCCTTTCATTAGAAGGGGGTCTTTACTGCGGAAGACTTGAAGAGATAGAAGAGGATACAGAGATAAGAAGGTGATCGGAGGAACCCAGAGGAGGAAAGAGCTTAACAGTATAAGGAGAAGGATTAGAAGTTAGGAAAAGGTCTAGAATGTTGGGTTCATCTCCAAGATGGTCAGGGATACAAGTAGGGAGCTGCACCAACTGCTCAAGGTCGTTTTGGATAGCGAAATGGAAGGCACGTTCACCAGCTGTATCATGAGAACTAGATGAAAGCCATTGGCGGTGATGAACATTGAAATCACCTAATATGCTGATTTCAGAGAAAGGAGAAGAGAGAATGTGCTCTATTTTGGAGTTTAAATAATCGAAGAATTTTGGATAGTCAGTAGAATTAGGAGATAAATAAACAGAACAAATGAATTTGGTCGTAGAATGGCAAGAGAGCCTAAGCCATAAGGTTGAAAATTCGGAAGATTCCAAATTAGAGGCATGAAAACAAACATCATCATTGCGCACGTATGCACAACATCCGACTTTGGCTGAAATTTGAGTATAGAGACAGTATTAGGAAACAGAATAGGGTTTGCTATCAGAACGCTCAAACATCTGAGTTTTGGCCAAGAATATGAGGTGAGGTCTAGAAGAAGAGATTTGATGTTCAAGAAAGTGGAAATTAGAGTGCAGACCGCGAATGTTGCAGAAATTAATGAAAAAAATAACCTTGCATCAGGACAAGCCGCCAGCTGTATCTTGGTGGCACCAACCCATCACCGGAGGCCACCAACTCCCAAGTGGTGATTGGGGAAGGGGTGGATGAGGGGTTATATTTGGAAGCTGCCCCTGGGGCTTCTCCGAGGCTACTTTTGTTGAGGCAATCATTTAATTTTCTTTAAAGGGTGTCTGTATTAATGTTTTGTGTGCGCGAAGGAGAGTTTACTCCGATTTAGAAGAAGGTGATCGCGAATATATATATATATATATATATATATATATATATATATATATATATATATATATATATATATATATATATATATATATATATATATATATATATATATATATTTAGGGATGGAGTGAAGTATCGGTATCGGTATCGGCATATTTTCCGATACTGTATCGGTATCGACCTTTTCAGTATCGGTATCGGCATATTTTTTGGATAAGAGTAAAGTATCGGTATCGGTAGTAGTATCGGCAAGTATCGGCATATTTTTAGGTATCGGTATAATTTAGGTATCAGTATCGGTAAAAATTTTGGTATCACTCTATCCCTAATATATATATATATATATATATATATATATATATATATATATATATATATATATATATATATATATATATATATATATATATATATATATATATATATATATATATATATACTAGGAAGACGAATTATGAGCTAGCTTAAGGAATTCCTTATTAGAACTTTTATATATCGAAACTAGATTTATTTTTTAATCAAAGTTTCTCATAATTCTTCACCTAAAAAGTAAGGAGTATCGGCCAAGTATCAGCCATATTAAACAATACCGATACTCAAAAAAATGGCCGATACTGCCGATACCGATACTATCGGTACATCCCTAATATATATATATATATATATATATATATATATATATATATATATATATATATATATATATATATATATATATATATATATATATATATATAATACCGTCTACAGGGGGAAAATGGGTCAAAATCACCTTTTTTTTTTACATTTTTTTTTTTGGCTTATTTAATCATTTATTTTATTTTTTTAGTACTTATATTATGGTACTATAACATGTAATGTAGTTTTAGGTGAAAATTAGTGAAAAACCTTATCCTATAATTTAAAAAAAAATTTTATATTTCAGAAAATGTTAAAAATTTGAGGCCATTTTTTTTGTAAAACATTAAAATATTGGCAAGAGAAAATCGTAATACTTAGGAATATTTAGGCAAGAACATCCATTAATAACATCCCTAAGGTAAGCTATACTTAAATATAATTCAAATTCAGTGCGTAGTTTTAAGGAAAAACATTGATTTTTACTCTGGGGTAAAATGGGTCATTCAATTTTTGAAATAATAATACAGTTTTAGTAATGATTTTTATTTTATTCTTCAACTTACAGATGCCACGTCACTATGAAAAGAAAGAGGGGACAAGAATAATTATGTATAGGCAGGATTATATTGCCAGAGCCATGATTGATGTTCAAGATGTAGATCCTTGTAGATGTAGATGTTCAAGATGTAGATGTAGATTGATGTAGATCCTGGAAAAAGTGTGTCCTTGAAAGACCTGCAAGATGCCTCTACATTAGGTACCAACCAGAGAGATACACCTCAAGAGGAGATTCAAGATCTGCCTAAACTTCCTGACTTAGAAGAAAGTTTTGATGAAACATCATCAGAATTTAATATTGGTGACTGTTTTAGTAAATTTCCAGCAAGGAAAACTTAAAACATACTTCTATGTTGGAAAAGTACTAAGCCAAATTGATGATAAAGTAAAAGTAAAGTTTCTGCGAAAAGCTGAAAGAGGGAAGCATAATGAAAATGAGATCGCTTTTAAAGACCCAGAGAATGTAGATATATATGACATTGAGAAAGGTCAGATAATGAAGAAAAGGATAATCAAGGACATTAGAAGAGGATTTATACTTTTTAGAAATACCTGCAAAGGACTAACAGTAAAATAGAAAAGGAAATTCATGAGTGACTCATTTTACCCCAACGCCATTTTTCAAAAATGGCATTTTTTATAAATTTTTTAAAAATAGTCAAAGTAGGTTATAGTTTATTTTTTTACATTTTTTATGTGTATAAAAGATGGAATTAAATTCGTGAATGGTTATTAAAACATTTGTATAGCACATTATTTTTTTACACCTACTTTTATATGAAAATTTTGAAAAAAGTGACCCATTTTCCCCTTGTAGACGGTATATATATATATATATATAAATTTCCCAGTGAGATCATAATTATCCTTCTGAAATTCAACTCTCTAAAAACTAGAACTACCTCTCATCTCCCTCCCTAAAATACTTAAAAACTTCTCTATCTCCTTTGATGGCTCTGCCATCTCACCTGTGAACAACATTCTTGATCCTGACACAAACAAAAAGTTATCTTGAAAACCTCAAATCACAACAGTTGCTAAGGTGGCTTCAAAGAAGCTGGGGAGTTCTGTTCAGGTTGTGAGAGTTTTTTCCTTCTGAGCAGTTACTCCAATTATACAGCCTAAATATATATATATATATATATATATATATATATATATATATATATATATATATATATATATATATATATATATATATATATATATATATATATAATATTAGGGATGGAGTCAAGTAACATATATAAAATTTTTGAAGGCATGGGAAAAAATGAC
>SEYY01000470.1:0-22500 GCA_009176605.1 Armadillidium nasatum | reverse complement strand
TACTCTGGAAATATTATACATTCGGTGTATGCACTGACAAGTGTGATGATGAGTGTACCTGGTAGTGTATTCAGTTGGATGTGATGATCCAGAGGCTGTAAATAATCAATTAAATTCCTATATTTTTCAGGGTACATTCTCACTTGTAGCTGATATTCGGGTTATTTTTGCAGCTTGCTTTGCTTAAGAATTCTTATAAATTATCATTAATTCATGTAAAGAGAGTCTGCATTAACACTGGTTGCTTGTTAAATTGGTGGCTCTTCATTATATTCACCTGGGCTATAATTGAAGGCAAAGTAGCTTGAACAGGGAGAATCCTAATCCAGACCTGAGTTTCTGTGCTATCCTGTTGTGTAACTAAAATAAGAGTAAGGGACATGCTGGGGATTGTCAAAGTTCTTTGATTTTCATGAGTAGAGGGTTGAAGGATTGTATAGAGCCAGTACTCACCTTTACAATACATACTTACTTTACTGATATCTATCATACTGTGGAAATAGTAACCAGGTAGTTAAGCCTAATATTTTTGTCCAGTGGATTATTTAATTGCTGATTAACTTTTGGTGGAAACTTATTATTACTGACTGCATCTAATTACTCTTCAGTTACTGGTGGAACCTGGTCATTTTCCAGGCCTGCTATTTTTTGTAAAATTGCTGTTAAGATTATTATACTTTCCAGTCTGTCTAGTCCAAGAGCTAAAACAGGAAATCTCTGCTTCCAACCCCATAACATCTCTCTACTGTGATGGCTTCTTAGAAAAGCTGTTCTTCTGGAGCTAGAGGATTTGATGGTGGAGTAATTAAGTAATTTTTTACTGCATATCCTTTATCTGCCACCAAAATGGCTGTGCCAAACTCTCTACTTTAAAACTGTCTAATTCTGGATGAATTGAATATGTGTGAAAAATGTGTTGAGCCTGGCCATCTAGCAATAATGTCTATAATCAGCAAAGATGAATCACATACTGTCTGAACATTGATAGAAAAAAACTTTCATGGTTTCTATTAGGGGTGGAGAAAAGTATCGGTATTGGAATCAGTATTGAGCTTTAAGGTATCAGTATCGGTATTGGAATTATTTGCACAATAATGCTAGGCTAAAAACAGTTTCAATTTAAAAATAAAATACGTAATGAAGGGTAAATAAAATAAAAATAATATATTTTAGCTTTAAAAACTTTATTAGTATCATTGAAGGAAGTTGAAGGGGATTAGTGAGATTCGTCATCTGACCCTTCAGCAAATCTAATTCTCTTGCTTGGTGGAGAGTCTAGCGTTAATGTTGATGGTGTTGAAGCGATGATGGCTGTTGAATGATAAAATTTGAAGGTGCGGGTATTTGCGACACTGGCTTAAAATGTCAATGACGTTTGCTTCATTGAGCATCTCTTTCTCTCTCGAAGAATTTCAGTGTAGCATGTGATGTCGTTTAAGCAATCTTTTGCCAACTTTCAAACTTCTCTCCAAGTTATTGTCAATTGATTCAAATCCTTTCACAACTGTTTGCAGTAGGCCTACATAATGCTCTAAATCTTTTGTAGACATTTCCGTAATTTCGTTGTCATTATCGTCATCAACAGCAGATTCAGCCTCTAGAAATAATTTACGTTGCTCATCGAGTAAGCTGCATGGGAAATTTGTTGATTAAAAGCTGTACAGCGCATGGTTGCTGTAAGAGCGAGACAAGCCCCGAAAAATATTTTAGCGCCATATGAGTGAAGCGCCGTAAATCGAGGTATACCTGTACTACCAGATTTTTTAAAGTAACTTCATCCCATTGGCTTACATTTTTTGAATATTCAATTTCTTTGACTGTAGAGTTTTGATACATTGTTTTTCTTGATTTCCCTAATTTTCAATTAAGTAGTAATTAACTTAGATCCAACAAACACATAGACCATTTCCCTTAAAGGCCAGCAGGTCGTAAAATTGATAGCAGGTTCAGGTCGTGATAACATCACTATTTTGGCTGCATGTAATGCTGCTGGGCAAGCCCTACCTCCCCTCATTGTATACTCTTCCCAGTCATCAGATTTAACGCAAATACCAGTAGATTGGCTTGGAGATCATGGCTTAGCTTTGCCTAACACTTGGTATGGCCTCAGTAAGAGTGGGTGGATGACAGCTGCTGTTTTGGAGTCATAATTCACCATCTTCGCTGAAAAAACAAAACCCAACAGGCCACTGCTTCTCATTCTTGATGGTCACATTTCTCACCTTAGTTCCAACACCATAACTAAGGCCAAAGCTGAAAATATCCCCATAGTAAAATTGCCCTCCAACACAATATCCAGACTTCAACCACTGGATATTTCAGTTTTTGGATCCCTCAAGATCTATTGGAAACAAGAAATAAATAATTGGATCATGTCAACTGGTATTCCTATAAGGTCCATGAGCAAGAAACAGTTCGCAAACCTTGGGAAAATTTGGTACAAAGGGTTTTCAGAGGAGAATATAAAAAGTGGTTTTGAAGCAGTTGGTATCTATCCATTTAATCAAGCCAAGTATGAAACTTCCACCTTCGATCCTGAACTGCTACAAAAATATAATAAATGGATAGAAATGGGTAAACCAGAGGAAATGAATGAGCCAGAAGAACCTGTAACACCAACTCTTGAGGTTGATAATGAGCCAGTAGAGTATCCATATACTGCTCAATTCCCTAAGCCTAAAAACAGAGGGGGAAACTCATGTGAAGGAAGTTGGGTTTGGATTCCAAAGGGCCAGCCAAAGCCAAATTCATCAACACCTATAGCATCAGAAACACAATCACCATCGAGCTTCTTGGACATCGTTGCTGGTAGGTTTAGTCAGACAAGAGCATCAAGACTATCAAGACGAGGAAAAAGGGTACCAATAACAGCAACCCATGTAACATGCCAGTCCAGCATCCCAGTAGTAGAATACGAAGAAGCATCAACCCCAGCAGAGACATCCCAACAAACTTCAAAGCATCTCCAGAGGGGTTCAAAAAGAAAATTAATATACACAAATAGCAGCAATGATGATGATGATGAAGTTACAGATGAAGATGACAATATAGAAATTCAAGAACATATTTCAAAAATAAAAATTGCCTTAAACAGTGAAAATTGGAGATAATTGCGGAGAAGTTGTTTGCCATCCACTTTGATGATCCCTTTAAGTATTACATAGGCAGACTTAAGAATGTCTTCTCTGAAGATGAAGACTCGGATATAGACAAAGTTGTCTTCAAATTCCTTGATTTTAGAGGAGCAGGTCGTTGGGTGGCAAAACCATCGGCTGACCTTGAAACTGTGCCTGCAACAAGTATTTTCTACGGTCCATTCCCCCACTCTCTTGCTGTTGGAAATGCTATTAAAATAGAAAATGATGTGCAGGGAAGAATATGAACACTCTGGAACCAGTTTTCCAGAGTGTTCAGGAAGCACTAATATAAAAAAAAAAAAAAAAAAAAAGGTGGAGGTGGAAGGTGGGGGTTGGGCATTTCATTTTAAGGAAGAAGAATAATAGTATATATGTGTCAAGGTTAGTGAATTTTTTAACTTTTATTTTTGTTTTTCTTTTTAATGTTTAAAAAATTTTTATTTTAATTTTTTTTTTAATTATGAAAATTTTTAATTTTTAATTAATTTTTTCCATTCAAAAACATCATAATATACCCAAATATACTACTTATATACATTATTAAATGATATAATAGGTGTAAAGGACTTTTTTAAGGTTGGGTTTATTTTGTGTTCATGTGGGTTTTTTTTTAAATATTTCAATTTTTATCCCCTTTTCTTAAACTATTCGCTCAATTCAAATTTCCTTTCTAGGTTATATACCTTAGACCTACACACATTTAACCCATAGTTCAAAAATTGAAAATATTATTTTGATCAGTAATTATATATATGTGAAAAATGGTAAAAAGAAAAGTTTTTTTGTGTGTGCCATAATATATATAATATAATAATATATTTTTTTTTTTTTTTTTTTATGTCTCCTCCGGTGGGCAAAGGCCCAAGGCCTACCAATATAGTTGGGAAGCAATCAGATTCGGGGTCGCTAAATTGCCGACGTGACCGATACACGGCGTTTAAAAGTGTGCAAGTCAAAGGAAGTTGGGAAAACAGATAAAGGGAGTGTGTTCCAGACTTTACCAGTAGAGTACATGTAAGATTGAGCATAGCGGTTAAGTCTGGGGTCGGAGAGTTGGACAGAGAAAGGATGAGACTGTGTAGAAAGACGCGTCGCACGAGCCTTCTCAGTTAGGAGGTATATACATATTATATTATATATATAGTTATATATATATATATATATATATATATATATATATATATATATATATATATATATATATATATATATATATATATATATATATATATATATATATATATATATATAATGAAGAGAAGTTTCATTTTTGTTTCTCCCCCCCCCAGAGAACATAAATAATAGCCAGAAAAGTTGACGCATTAAGTTAAAGTATTATACATTTTGTGGAAAGTAAGAAAGAAAAACTATATTAGTAGAAAAAGGGAAATAAGTCAAATTAAATAAACTCCAAGAATATTCAAAGGATTTGTAAGAGCTATTGTTAGCCCTATTTAGGTGTTACGAAATTATGTAAGTTCATTTTGGAATAGGATTGTTTTAAAGAAATAGAATAAATAACATATGAAAATATAATATAGTTGATTAGAATTGTATTTGAATTAAATTAACGTAAATAAATTAGGAATTATAATATATAGTCTATATGATATAACAGTATTCAATTCTAAAACATATTTTTATGGAGTTTACAATTAAACATTTATAATAGTATTAAAAATAAAGTTGCTTATAAGAAGAATTTATGGTATGTACTTATGTGGTCAATGAAAATTTTTGGACAAAAGTAATTTTTTTGTTTGTTTTTTTGTATTATTGCTTATTTAGGGACCCAGAGTTGGATTACACCTGGATTGAAGTGCCTATAAAGAATATCAAAGATCAACAATATTCCCAATTTTGATAACAGATATCCCCGATAATTTGGACCTCGAAGGTTCTTAAAAATCAAAAGTGATACTGCTCTCGAAGAGAATCATTTTTCCTTGAAGGATGGTCATCTCAAAGGTATTAAAAACTTTTTAAGTTTGTTATAAAAATATATATATATACAATTATTTGAGTTAGTATCAGGAGTTGAGAATTATTAATTGCCCTTATACCAATTGCGTTGAACAACACCAAATGGTATTAAGAGTAGATTAGCTTTATTCAAACATTTATTTTTGTGTCCTGTTGTTATATTATTTCTTATTATTTATATTATTTATTATTATTTATATTATTTTTTATCATTTATCCATAAAATTCATTTATCGAATTTACTTATTTATGCCTTATCAGATTATATTATTTATATAAGTAAGAGTTAATGTATCTATTAAAAATTATTTATGAAGTTAGGAGAGGCCTCTATATTTGCGTTTAGGTGTTGGTAATTATTTAAAAAGGTATAATTGTAAATAAATAATAATATTGAGTGTTTGTCTTATTTGGCATATAGTCGTTACTGTATTTTCGTTGCATAATTTAAGTTCCGAGTGGGTTTGTTGAGGCATTGCATTGAATATCAAGGATTTTGGTGAGTACAACGTTCTGTGTTTTTCCCCAACTTTGTGGGGATTTCTATTAATTGGTATAATATTTTGCACCTAGCAGCGGAGCTTGCATTCTTTGATGATAAGGACCTAAAAGGACAACCTTTATTTCACATTATTCCAAGGTTCATCTCTGGGCTCTTTCTAGGTTGTGAGGAGACGCCTTGAAAGCATCAGAGCCGGCCTGGAAGGCTGGACTTAAAACTGCTGGTGCTTCTAATGTAAGTAATTTTCTCTTACATAAAATGGTAGCAGAGCGTAGTTAACTTGAAGTTGGCTTGCTCTGTTGCTGGGTGTTCTGTCACCCCTTTCTTGATTACGGGAGATAAATCCCACAAACTTAAAAGCTTTGTGCTCACCATTAAACTTCACTGTTTGTTGATAATTTCCTAGGGATATAAATTCCATAAATTCTAAATTCCAGAAAGTCTCCATCTCATAAATCCCTCCCTTACATTTTTTGTGCTCACTAAGACCTTAATTCTAACAAAAGATAAAATGACCGATGATATGAATTCCTTATTGGATGACTAAGACCTCTTTAGCAGAGGTGGATCCTCCAAATCACCCTCCGGCGGGCTCAGCCCGAAATCCACCACTCACGGCAGGCTCAGTCCCAAATCCACCACTCACGGAGGGCTCAGGGCAAAACCCACCACTCACGGTCAGTTTAAATGAGGGTAATAATGATGCACACACATTCAATACACTGCTTCAGCAGAATGCTGCTCTAATAAGATCTGTGTCCACTTTGGTGCAGTCTCTCTCAATTGAGAGAAGGCCCAGAGTTATTCCACAGGGGAAGTATAAGTTGGGAGCAGGGGAAACCTTGATACAATTTCTTGTACGATTTGAGAACTATTGCGATGCTATGTACCCTGGTTCGACTGAGGGTAGAGTTTCCTTATTGGGGACTTTCCTTGAAGGATTAGCGTTGGACGTTTATAAAATTATAACATGCACCTCATTAGAGTATGAAGGAAGTAAAACGTTTGATGTTACAGTGGTACAGAGAGGAGTTAGAGAAGGAGTTAAGACATGATGCCGAAAATTTTACGGATGCGAATATAAGGCCAGGTGAAACTATTCCCTTATTTGCCTTGCGTTTAGTGGGCTTAGCTTCAAAAGCATTCCCAGGGAATGATGTCACAAAGATGCCGATTGTACGACAAAAATTTTTGAAAAGTCTCCCACAAGAAGTAAAATCTAAAGTAGATAATACCTTAATGGCCATCGAAACTTCTTTGAGAGTACAAATCCCTTGGGAACGGCTGGTGGCGATAATAGAGAATAGTTTCCCAAGTGCAGACAAGGAGGAAACAACTAAGATGGGACTAGAAGATTTAACAAAGGCGGTTTCATTTACTTCACCAACTTACGAAGCGGCCCCCCGGGTCTGTTGTTGCCAACAATCCATAGGTAGGATAGGAGAATGTTCCGCAAAAGTAAGGACTAGTATAACCACCATAGCAGAACAACAGCCCCCTCAGTCCTCGCAAAGAGAAACACCACCTCAGCAGGTTAATAATCAGTATCCAAATAGAGAAAGATCAAGGGGATCGATGTGGTACCGCGGACAGGCGAATAGGAATTTTCTAAATAGTCCAAGACAATCTTGCGCTCATTGCAAGAAAACTGGTCATTCAATGAGTCAGTGTAGAGCACGACCATTATGTCGTTATTGTGGCAAACGAGGTCATCAGTATGACGATTGTTACCTGGCCCAAAATAGGTGCCTGCATTGTAAGGAAGTTGGCCATTTAGTGGGAAATTGCCCGATTAGAAATAATGACAGATTGAAATGTCCATTGTGTGAAGGAGACCATTTAGGGAAAGATTGTATTAGAAGCCAGGGAAACTGTTAAGTTCCAGCAGAGAAGACCTCCTGTTGGAGAACTCGAGGCCACAGAATCTAGGGGGAGAACTAGAAGGAGTAACTGATGAAAACGAAAATGAGAGATTACAAGAAGACCAGTCGGGGGAGAACGTTGAGTGCGAATATCGAAACTCTGACCGAGGTGCGCAGATTGAAGAAAGAGATCACTCAAATCATAACATCTTCATGTTCCAAAATGATGATTCATTTAGAAGGGAAGAGCCTCCTCTCGAACAAAGAGAACAAAGGAGGACAGTACGAGAGGATCAGCATCTTAGTACGTCAATAGGAGATCAACCAAGGAAGTGAGGAAGCCAAGGAGGGGGAAGCTCTTGAAGAGACCATTACTTTTAGGGAAATTTGAGCCCCAGAAGAGACATTAGTATTGAGGGTCAGCATCTCTGATCAGCCTCAAGTAAGCAAATACACAGCATTCATTGATACAGGAGCGGAAGTGAGCTTGATATCTGCACATTGTTTCTGTGCTCTGGATTCCAGTAAATATACATTAATGAACACCGCATATAGGAGTGTGGAAGGCATTGGAAAGAGTAAGTTTCCTGTAATCGGAGAGGTTATGATATCTTTAACCCTTTCGCTGTGGCTTTTTGCTGAGTCAGATTTCTCGCCGCTGACGGAAGGAAAACTTTCGCTGAGCAAGCAAAATCGTAACATTTTGAAATTTTAATTCATTATTTATTATTATTTTTTTTTATTATTATTACTATTTGATATATATATATATATGGGCGATTGGGGAAAGGGGAATAGAGTGGAAGGTGGTAGTAAAATCATAAAAAAATATATTACGCTCTCTCGTAAATGCCATGAAAAGTCTGAATGTTGCCTCTCTCTCTCTCTACATATATATATATATATATATATATATATATATATATATATATATATATATATATATATTATATATATATATATATATATATATATATATATATATATATATAAGTCCTTGAAGCTTGAATATCATGAGGGGAACGAATGTACTGAACAGCTGACTTCCCAATTCGTTTGAAAGCACATGAAAAAGCGCAATCTCTCTCTTCTCTCTCTCTCTCTCTCTATATAATATATATATATATATATATATATATATATATATATATATATATATATATATATATATATATATATATATATATATATATATATATATATATATATAAAAAGACAAGGTAGAATAAGCACTCCTCTTGTAAATATTGGGAAAAGACAATATTCTCGCACTCTTTCTCTCTCTCTATGTCAAGAGTAGAATCAAAATCATTTTTTTTACGTATATGAGTTGGGGTTGACGATGGGGGAATGGAAAATAGAGTGGAAGGAGGGTAAAAAGATAGTTTATAACACAGCAGACCTTGTAAAAATTACCTCGCATAAAAATTTACGTACGCCTCCCTTGAATGCTGGCAAGAGACTGAACCCTATTGGTTTTATGAAATATAGCTCCTCCCAGATATCTGAAAAGTTACTAGATACCTTCATATGGCTTCAAATAATGCCTTAAGCCTCCAAAGCAATAAGAAAAATCATAAATAACATAACGGCAATTACCATAGAGTAGAGGTTTACCATGGCTTAATATTAGGTCACGCGTCATACTGAATACATTTTCGATGACTAATAAAAAGTCCCACGCAGCGAAAGGGTTAAGATTATCTGATAAATATACATTGAAACCGAACCGATTTATCATTATTCCTGACAAAATCACCGGATATGACATTGTGATAGGGTACGACATTCTAAAGAAGGAGCATTTACTACCCAATCCCTATTCAAAGGAGTTGGTTATTCGAAGAGGAAACAAAGTCCAAACGGTAGCCATAGACCTTCGGAAGGAACAAGTCTATCCATCATCTCGAATGTCTTGTGTAATGACCGAAAATGTTATGATCAATCCCCGAGAGTATTAAACGATAGAAATCGGAGTCGAAAAGGAATTGGATCACAATCAAGTGGTTTTGGTAGATTCGGTCCCAGGGTTGCCAAAAAGAGTGACCATAGATCCCGCTCTAATCCAATTCCATCAGAATAGAGCTGTTATAATGATTAGGAATGAGGATGATAAACCAAAGAAGTTGAGAAAGGGATGTATGATAGGAGAAATAGAATTTTTGGAGTGTTTAGATCTCTCAATTGGATTGATAGAAATAAATGAAGTAGAAAAAAGAGAAACTCAAGGATGGACTTCAACTAGATTGATGCAAGACTTCAAGTTAGGAGAAGCTAACCTATCATCTGACCAAAAAGACCAACTTATCAAATTACTAGCCCAATTTCCGACAGTTCTGAGCACCGGAGATTCAGACGTCAGTTGTACTAGTGTTATTAAACATACCATCGAAACCTTAACTGACGAACCAGTACAAGTTCCAGTTAGGCGCCTCCAAGGGCCTATACTAAAGGAAATAGAAGAAAATTGTATAAAGATGGAAGAAGAGGGAATAATTCGGAGAAGCAAATCACCCTACTCCGCACCAGTCGTACCAATCCGCAAGAAAGATGGAACTATCCGGCTTTGCATTGACTATCGTGAGCTCAACAAAATTACTAAAGGAGATAGTTTCCCTATTCCAAATTTAGTGGACATGCTTTTTAGTTTGCAGGGTATGAAGTTTTTCAGTACAATAGATCTCATCAAAGGTTACTATCAGGTTGAAATGGTTGGGACACATGTGGAGGATGCCAAATGGGAGAGTAACTAGAGGGAGGTGAGAGTGGATGCCAAGAGGAAGAAGACAGAGGGAGACCCAGAAAGAGATGGATGAAGTCAGTTGGGGATTCACAGAGGCAACATCAGCTACCAATGGTGGAACAGTTGGTAGAAGATGGAATTATTTAAGACAGATCTAGATGGAGATGAGTGTTGGCCCCGATGACAGGCCCCTAGAGCCTTACTGGGATCGGATGTAGATATACTGTGTGTGTGTGTGTGTATATATATACATATATTGAAGTAGTTAATTTTATTCTTATTATTGCAGAAAGAGATGATGTGTTGATAATTTAATATAGCCTGAATTTCTTTTCATTTAAACATTGAATTAGTTGCAAAGAGGTAAATCCCTCTGAAAAGAAAAAAAAAGTTATAATGTGTTTACATTACCCAAAAATAATAGAAAAAGAGCAAGAAGGAATAAAATAACATACAGAAGACCAACATTCATAACTGGTAAAAGTCAAAATAACGGTTACTACAACAGCCATGCCATATTGAGACAAGAATTATCATTCAAGGAGAGAACTGTAAGAAATCCAAACCCCTATCCAGGGTAAGTTTTCTATTTAAAAGTTTTTGAAAAAGAATTTTTCTTGAATAATGCTGTTGCTGTTAACAGGGAACTAAGTTATAGGACCAAAACAAATCAGGAAAGCCCTAAGGTAAAAGGAATTTACCACAATACCATTGTCACCTCAATATTCCATTATCACTTCACAATTGTCCACCATAAACTTTAACAGTAGAATGTTTGGTAGTACTAACCATTAACAGGATGGTGAAGGTGGGTTTCAAATAAAATTTAGTTCATATGCATTTAATTATAGTTATTCATTTTCAGTTATTTCATTCATTATATTTTATTTACATTTACTGTGTAGCACCTAAGAAAGCTAACGAAAATTTTTTTTTGATGTTATAAGTTTATGCCTAGGATTATTCTTGAGAATTTATATAAAGCTTAAAAGGTTAGGGAAATAAGAATTAGAAATTATCCATAATTAAGTAATGTCATGCTCCTATCTTTAATATTTTCAATCCATTTATTTTTGTGCATGATAAACTGATTTATAGAATTATAAATAAAACCAAAACTTTTACTTGAAATTTCTTTCCCTCATAACCATTTGGACTGCTATTTGCTTGCTTGCAACATTCATAATTTTGGCAAGTTTTTTCATAATTTCAAGATCCCCTTTTTGTTTTGCTTGTTCCCCATTTTCTATTCTTTTTTTGCAGCTGAAGGTAGAGCACATCCATTCAAACCATTCATGTGTTCTTTCCCCCTCAGGGTCTGTAGTTCCAGTTGTGACCGCTCTTTATTCATACCATCGTGGGTCTCTCTTGTTTCAAGAATTTCATATAGCTATAACAAAATTAATCATAACTTTTTACTTATCAATTTTGTTCCTTGGAGCCCACTACCCCTAATATATATATATATATATATATATATATATATATATATATATATATATATATATATATATATATATATATATATATATATATATATATATATATATATATATAATATATATATATATATATATATGGTGGCGCTTGACATATCCAAGGCTTTTGACCGGGTGTGGCATGCGTCACTGCTCTCCAAGCTCCCCTCCTTTGGGTTTCCTCCTTCTCTTTGCTTACTATTGTCTAGTTTTCTCTCAGATCGTTCCATTTCGGCAGTTGTAGATGGATCGACCTCTTCCTCCTTTTCTGTCAACTGTGGTGTTCCTCAGGGTTCTGTTTTATCTCCAACCTTATTCTTACTTTTCATTAACGATCTTCTCCACTGCACTTCTAACTTTGTTCACTCTTATGCTGATGATTCAACTCTGCATTCTTCTACTCATTTCAAATCTGCTCCCTCTTTTGCTTCTAGAGTTGCTTCTCGTCTTCAACTTTCCAATTCTATTCTTGTCGATCTGGAAGGGATTTCCCGGTGGGGTCATAGCAACCTTGTGAAATTCAACTCTTTAAAAACTTAACTTCTTCACATCTCCCTCTCAAAAACACCTCCTAACTTTCCTATCCTCTTCGATGGCTCTCCCGTCTCACCTGTAAATGACATTAACATTCTTGGTCTAAACATAAACAACAAACTATCTTGGAAATCACAGATCACAATGGTTGCTAAAGCTGCCTCTAAGAAGCTGGGAGTTCTGTTCAGATTGCGAGAATTTTTCTCTTCTGAACAGTTACTCCAAATATATAGGGGTCTTATTCGCCCTTGTATGGAGTACTGTTCTCACATTTGGGGGGGCTCCGGCTCCTCCTCTCTTCTGGATAGGGTTGAGTCAAAAGCTAAAAGATTAATTAACTGTCCCCTACTTTCAAACTCTCTTGACCCTCTGTCTCTGCGACGTGACGTTGGCGCGCTATCTCTTTTCTACAGGTACTACAATGGCAGGTGCTCGAGAGAATTGGCCTCTCGCATTCCTCCTCCATTGCGTCGTCCTCGTTGCACAAGGGGTGCCCTGCTTTCGCACCAATTTTGTGTGGAAGTGGGAAATCCCAGGCTAGCCCGTTGTGGTACCTCTTTCTTTCCAGCCACTTCTATTCTGTGGAACTCTCTACCTTCATCTATTTTTCCTTCTGTATTTAACCTTCCACTCTTCAAGGCTTCCGTCTGCGCCCACCTGAGGGCTGTGTGTTAGGTGTGTGCGTTTGCATGTGTTTTGTCTCTTATGTGTGTGCCCCCTCCTTGAAAAGGGCTCTGCCCGTGAGCGGTGGCATTCTGTAAAAAAAAAAAAATATAAAAAAAAATATATATATATATATATATATATATATATATATATATATATATATATATATATATTATATATATATATATATATATATATATATTAAAAGATCAGAATTGGTATCAGTATCAATATATTTTTAGGAATTGGCATCAGTCAAATTGAAAGTCTATGTATTGGTATCGGTAAAAATTTTGGTATCACTCCATCCTTATTTTCTATAAATTTTAGCATTTTCCTCACTGGGCGACTATTTTAATATGTGTTCAATCAAGAGCACCTATAAAATTAGGAAAATGAGCCTTCTCTTAAAAACTATATTTAATTTGTCTTGCTTCAGCTTCTGAGCGCATTTTTATATATATATTTTTTTTTTATATCTCCTCCGGTGGGCAAAGGCCAGAGGCCTACCAAATTCCACTAGAGTTGGGAAAGATCTATATCATGGTCGATGGAGACTGACATGTGTTGATACACAGCATTTGAAAGTATGTAAGTCAAAGGAAGTTAGGAAAACAGATGAAGGGAGTGTGTTCCAGACTTTACCAGTAGAGTATATGTAAGATTGAGCATAGTGGTTAAGTCTGGGGTCGGAGAGTCGGACAGAGAAAGGATGAGTGTGTAGAAAGGCATGTCGCACGAGCTCTTCTCAATATATTGTTGACATAGTTGTGCAATAGCAATAGAAACCTTTCTGATGACCTTACTAGTAGTAGACATGTGAATTCCACAATGGTCTCCTATATTAATTTCATATTTCTATTTCTATAAAGACTCCACCCCCATTTCCTCTTGACCTGTAAGTGATGATAAAATTTTCACTTAATACTTTTCTCCTCTCTCTCTCATTATATATATATATATATATATATATATATATATATATATATATATATATATATATATATATATATATATATATATATATATATATAGGGGAGGGAAGTAGCGCTCTCGAAGCAATGAGATTACCCCCTGTTGGGTATACGGGGTATTAAAGGTACTCCTATCTCATCCCGGTGCCCAATGGTTCCCTCCCTTTCGCGCTCCTTTACATACATAAAACATTTCTAACACATCTTAAAAAAAAAATATATAATCAATAATGGCGTCAACTTCGGTAGCCTCGGAGAAGCCACGGGGGGCGGCTTCCAAAAATAGCCCCTCATCCACCCCTTGGGAGTTGGTGGCCTCCGGTGATGGTGTTGGTGCCACCAGGACACAGCTGCCGGCTTTTCCAGATGCACGGTCTATTTTCTTCATTAATTTCTGCAACATTCGCGGTCTGCACTCTAATTTCCACTTTGTTGAACATCGCCTCTTTTCTTCTAGACCTCACCTCATATTCTTGGCCGAAACTCAGATGTTTGAGTGTTCTGATAGCAAACCCTATTCTGTTTCCTAATACTGTCTCTATACTCAATTTTCAGCCAAAGTCGGATGTTGTGCATGTTATAAAACTCCAAAATAGAGCACATTCTCTCTTCTTCTCCTTTCTCTGAAATCATCATATTAGGTGATTTCAATGTTCACCACTGCCAATGGCTTTCTTCTAGTTCTCATGATACAGCTGGTGAACGTGCCTTTCTTTTCGCTATCCAAAATGACCTTGAGCAGTTGGTGCAGCTCCCTACTCGTATCCCTGATCGTCTTGGAGATGAACCCAACATTCTAGACCTTTTCCTAACTTCTAATCCTTCTCCTTATACTGTTAAACTCTTTCCTCCTTATCTTATCTGTATCCTCTTCTATCTCTTCAAGTCTTCCGCAGGAAAGACCCCCTTCTACGGAAAGGAAACGCTTGTGGCACTTTGGTGCCGCAAGCTGGTCGGACTTCTACAATTTCCTGTGGAATGATTATTGCTTCCGTGGGAGGGGTCCCTCTGAGTGTGCAGAACGCATTACCGAGGTGATTCTCTCTGGCATTGAGGCACACATTCCATATTCTTTCCCTTCTACTAAACCTAACAAACCTTGGTTTAACTCTGCTTGTTCTAGTGCTATCCGCCGCAGGGATGCTGCATTCAGGGATTACCATCGTCTTCAAACACCAGAAACTCACGCTACTTATATTTCATCCCGGTGTCGTAGCTATTAAATTTTGTGATGGTATAGTAAAGAATAGCCACAACAAATATTATCTCTTTTGTTCTTCTGATTTAGGTTCTTATAATTTCAGAAATTGCGTTGTGTTTCTGATGCTGACTGTTCCTAATGATTTATAATATTTTCAGATCAATGGTCGATCACTTGCTTGATGTTAACTGTGATTGAAATTGGGAACTATTTTAGATGTGAGGATTTTCTTTTTACAATTTTTCTGTTTGTTAATATACAATAAATAATTATTTTCTTATTAATTAATCTTTATTTCCTACTTATATTCAATAAAACAGTGTTGTTTTATTTCACTTGTTATCTTCCCAGTATAAGTTATATAAATATCAGTTTCAATTAGGCTTTATGGCCAAATAATTTGAAAATATTTCAGAGTGGATTGCAAATTCTATAAAAAGTATTTATTAAAATATTTTCTAAGTCTTAATTCGTTTTAGAACAACAGTAAATTGTTGAAAATATTTCAAAGTTGATTTCAAATTGTATTAAAAATATTTATGAAAATATTTTCTAAGTCTTAATTAGGTTTAATGTAAAGTTTAAAGAATTAATAACTATCACTAATTGAGGTCAAACATAGTGCACAAACTAGGGTTGGCCGAGCTCCGGAATTTTCCACACCGCACCACACCAGGTCGTCGTGCACCGCACCAACTGTCCGCACCGAAATCAGCGCACACTGCACCACACCGTGTTGCTGATATAGTCTTGCGCACCGCACCGCACCAAAATGACCGCACCACGCACCGCACCCGGTGCGTCGGCCAACCCTAGCACAAACATTCAATAAATCACTCGTTATACTATGATTGATTTACCTACAAGATGAAACCTATTTCAAAACCTTCGAATAATCTAATAAAATTCATTACCTATAACTAACCATAATAAAGTCTACAAAGGTCCAAAACAAAACTCAAAAATCTTTAACTTAATTATTGTACAACTTAATGCACATCATATACTTCGAAATAAACAAATTAAATCAAAGTTATTTACTTAAACAGAAACTTTTCAAAAATTATAAGCTGATTCACTTTAAATACATGTTCATAAATACTTTACAAAAAATTGAAATAAAATATCAATTATTCCTAATGTTAATTTTTTATTGAAATATTGAAACAAAGATATCAAGTTTAATATTATATTCTTAAACCAAGTTGAAAATTAATTTACTTCCAATATCCAGTCAAAACTCATTCAATAAACTCGATACTGAATTTATAATTTGAAGTAGAAAACTCTTCCAATAGTTCATCCAAATATACTAAATAAATTCGTGTATTGTGAATTCTGAGTTGAAGGCAAAAGCACTTCTAATAATTTATCAAAATATATAAAAACAAAGTTAGATAGAATGAATTCTAAACGATAAGCAAAATACTTCTATATAGTTTATCTAAATGTGTCAAGTAAACTCGTATTTTACGAGTTTTAAATTAAAGGCAAAAGCACTGTTAATAATTTGTTCAAGTACATCACATGATCTCGTATATGAAGATTTCTAAGTTGAAGGCAAAAGCACTTCTAATAATTTATCAAAATATACCAAAATAAACTTTTATATCAACAGTTCTAAGTTAAAGGCAAAAGCACTTTTAACAATTTATCTAAATATATCAAATAAAATCTTATATTAAGAATTCTAAATGGAAGGCAAAAGCACTTCTAATAATCTATCAAAATATATCAAAATGAACTTTTATATCAACAGTTCTAGGTTAAAGGCAAAAGCACTTTTAATCAATCTTATTTTAAAGTACACCACTAAAATTCTGTGTACTAAAATCGTAAGTTTTTTAAATGCACTTGAGACATCCTAATTACGAAGTTAAATATCTAGTATATAATTACCAATATCTTTTCCTTTGATATAAATCTTCCAAGTGAAAAATAACTTTTCTAATTTATCTTAATCTGATCAAACAAAACAAACGAAAAAATTATTTTTTCTTCTCTAAGTGAGGTCAAAAACATAATGACTCTCTGGTTTTAATTTTTCAGAACTATGAATTCTAGCAACTATCATAGGTTGCTATTTTTTAATTTTGACCAATCGGGAAGCTTCATTTTTAGCGAGTTGCAAAAATTTGTGTTTCTTTTTCTCTTTCTGGAAACTAGGTGATGGACTATTTTTTTTGTTTATTTGAAATCTTCACGCCATTTGCATTTTCATGAATTCTGTTTTTAATTCTTTATTGCGTATTTTTGGATAATTTATTTAACAATTTTCGTCCTTTTATCTGATTTTTTAATTCCTTGAACAATATTACATATATTCTTTCTTTATGTATTTTCTCCAATTTGTTAAACTTTAACGATTTTACAACTGTTTCCTCTTTGAGACCTATTTCTTGCTTTTCTTAACTTTGATTTTGATCTTTCTTTTATTTATTATCGCACTTTTTCGTATTTCTTTTTCTTAGATATATTCTTAAAACTTATTTCTTTTAAACTCAACCTTTTATCATAATTTACAAGATTCAAAGTCCTTATATATTATAGGCTTGAGGTAGGGCTCACAGGTCTAAGGTAGAATCTACCATACCAGAATCGTGCAAAATCTATCCTTCGTAACACTAAAAACTCCTTTCTCTGTAGAAAATGCAATAATCTTTCTGGTTCCTCTTCACGTTCTTTCTGGCATTTTGCAAAAAATGTCAACTCTAACTTTGCTTCTTCCTCTTTCTCTCCTTTAATATCTTCCGACAGCACAACTGCTGTTTTACCTTCTTCTAAAGCTGAACTCTTTGCTCAAACTTTTGCCTCTAATTCAACCTTAGACGATTCCGGAGCTATTCCTCCTCCTTCAACCCCCTCTAACTCATTTATGCCTAAAATCAGAATTTCTTCTAAAGATGTCATTTCTGCTCTCTCTCAGCTTAATACTAAGAAGGCGTACAGTCCTGATGGTATTCCTCTTGTGGTTCTCAAAACTTGTGCTTCCGAGCTTGCACCATGCCTTGGTAAACTATTTCGTCTTTGTCTCTCTACTTCAACTTTCCCTTCTTGCTGGAAACGTGCGCTCATTCAACCTGTGCCGAAGAAGGGGACCCCTCTCAACCCTCCAACTACCGTCCTATTTCTTTGACCTCTGTTATCTCTAAAGTTTTCGAATCTATCCTTAACAGGAAGATTTGGAAACATCTCAATTCTTCAAATCTTATCTCTGATCGCCAGTATGGCTTTCATAAGAAACGCTCTACGGGTGATCTTCTTTCCCTTCTCTCTGACTCTTGGTCCTCCGCTCTTCGGCATTTCGGTGAATCTTTTGCTGTCGCGCTGGACATATCGAAAGCCTCCGATAGAGTCTGGCACAAAGCTTTGATTTATAAACTTCCCACTTTCGGTATCTATCCTTCTCTCTGTGATCTTCTCACTAATTTCCTTTCTGATCATTCTATAGCAGCTGTTGTAGACGGCCACTGTTCATCCTATAAATCTATTAACAGTGGTGTTCCTCAGGATTTTGTCCTATCACCAACACTTTTTCTACTTTTCATTAATGACCTTCTCTATTCACTTCATCTCCTATCCACTCCTATGCTGATGACTCCACCCTTTATTATTCTTTCCAGTTTGAAAAACGTCCCACCTAATAGCAGTTAATAGACTCGAGAAGGGTAGAATTGGAGCAACTAACCTCTGATCTTTCTCATATTTCAAATTGGGGGAGAGAAAACATGGTTGTTTTCAATGCCTCAAAAACTGAATTCCTTCATCACTCCACTCGACACAATCTTCCACACAACTATGATATCTTCTTTGAAAACACACAACTCAAGCCTAAATCTGTCCTTAATATTCTTGGTGTTTCTTTTTCTCGTGATCTTTCTTGGAAAGATCACATTACTTCTCTTTCTAAACAAGCTTCTAAGAGGTTGGGTATTCTGAGGCGCCTTCAGAATTACTTCACGCCACCCCAGTTGCTTGCTCTGTATAGGGGTGTTGTTCGCCCCTGTATGGAGTGTGCTTCGTTATGAACCGAACGGGGCCCCGGCTAAAAATCAGAGAAAACCGGGGTTGCCAGCCGGGGTTAAAATGTCAAATTATACAAATTTTTTTTTTTTTTTTTTTTTTTAATTTTCAGCCGATTCTGCTGAAACTTTCAGTGTATATAGATTTTTTACCGGTAAGAAAAGTCCATTTCTAGCATTTTTCCGAGTCTATTACGGTTAAAAGTTTTTTTTTTTTTTTTTTGTAGAAATTTTACCCTTTTTCAATAGAATGGCGGTGCCAAACCACTTTTTAGAATGAGCTGAAAGTTGGACTATTTATTCAAAATTATATGGGCTACAAAAGCCTTTAATAGACTTTTGTTCCCAGAGTTATAGAAAAAATGTTATAAGCCAAAAACTGACCAACTATATAAAAAAAAAATTTTTTGAACTAAAAAAATCCACCTTTTCAGACAAAATCTTTTTTAAAAAAATACAACTATAACATTTCCTATTTTTGGTGTGTATAGAGGAGGGGTGGGGCTACAAATTCCTCTATGTACTTTATTCGATGAGATTCGTTGGTTTTGAGATATAGCCTTCAAAAAGGTCCATTTTTGGCCAAATTTCAAAAATTCCCAAAGTTTGAGAGGCTATATCTCGCTTCAAACAAAGGGCATTTAAAAATGCACTAAATAAAAATTGTTGCCCTGTTCCTCTTCTAAACAATATTCACAAATAAAAAAAAAATAGTAGGTAGCATTTTTTTTAAATAATTTTTTCCTCCAGAAGGGTACGATTTTTGCAAATTTTTTTTCAAGTGCTTATTACTTTTTTTCTAGACGTGATATCAAAAATCTATTCCCACCAATGCAAGAAATTGGCAAATGGTATTCAGTTAAATTTTCAGCTCATGTGGACCAGTGGTTTGACCCAGTTATTCATTTTTTTCAACTTTGGATCCAAATAAGTTTCAAACCGTTATAGACTCAAAAAAAATGCTCGAAATCAACTCAGAACTTCGTGAAAAAATTCACATACTTTGAAAATTTCAGCTCAATCAGTCAAATAATAAAAAAAATTTCAAACAAAATATAAGAAAATTAAGATTTTTTTCTTTTCTGTTTCTTTTGACCGCTCCTTTTCTGCTAGTGAATGTTCATCTTTGTGTTTTGATTTTAGATACTCCATAAAGATTTGGTTGAAATTTTTTTTACTTGTAGCACCCGGAGGTTCTCTTCTAATTTTCTGACTGCAGATGTTACATTTAGCTATTTCGAGCCTATCCTGAAACATTGTAAAGTATTCAAATACTGCAGAAGCTGATCTTTTAGCCATATTGACTGAAAGTATAAACAAAATAATAATTTTTAAATAATGCAGCTAAATGATACAAGTTTGATACATAGCAATAAAATAACAATGATATGTATAAATACAGGTTAAATTGATAATTTTATATCTTACATTTTTTCAAACTTTACCTTAGGGTCTTACCTAAGGTAAACGTGTTAAATCACTATTATGAATTAGAATAATTTTTTTTTAATTTTTGTACTTTTTTTAAACTTTAAATATACAAAACTGTAATTTTCTGATTTTTTTTTTGGAGAAAATGCATATAATCATTAATTTAAGTGAATGTTGCCTATTCTACTCCTTCCTTACAATTAAATAAACCTTATATCTAATTTTCTTAACCTAAAATTTCAGTGCTTTTGACCTCTACAAATTTTAGGAAACCCCAGCCATAACCCCGGCCCCGGCCAAATTCCAGCCCCGGTCGGTCCCTATGCTTTCGCACATCTGGGGTGGTTTCACACATACAGCTCTCCTAGAGATGGTGGAGTAAAGGGCATTTCGTCTCATCAACTCTCCTGCTCTTACTAACTCTCTTCAATCTCTTTCTGCCCGTCGAATTGTTGCGTCACTCTCTCTTTACTATCGTTATTACAACGGACGCTGCTTCTGAACTCTCTCGTCGCATACCTCCTCTATTGAGAAGAGCTTGTGCGACACGCCTTTCTACACATTCTCATCCTTTCTCTGTCCAACTCTCTGACCCCAGACTTAACCGCTATGCTCAGTCTTACATATACTCTACTGGTAAAGTCTGGAACACACTCCCTTCATCTGTTTCCCAACTTCCTTTGACTTGCATACTTCAAACGTCGTGTATCTGGACACGTCGGCCACCATCGACCATGATAATATATCTTTCCCATCTCCGGTGGAATTTGGTAGGCCTCCAGCCTTTGCCCATCAGAGGAAACGATATATAATATAATAATACAATATATATATATATATAATGCGTTATACTTATATATATATATATATATATATATATTTAATATTACCAAAAGAAATTTTTTTTTTAGGTGTGGAGTAATATAATGGCAACCCATTAATATGAAAACACTGATAACCTTTCAAGGACTTGGTCATTATGCTCATTGTGCACTTTTGTCATATTAAAAGATATTTTGACATTAAAATTAATAATATTCCTTAGTTTTAAATTTTTTTTTTTTTTTCTTACAAAATCATTTGCCATTCATCAACCATAAAAAAAAAATCAGATTATTTCATTTTCATAATTAGGCTGAGTACAAAACAAAATTCAGCCCCACGTTACTAAAGTATTACCTGTTTATTTTTTCATTTATTTTTATTAACTACTTTATAAAATTGTTTTCCGCAGCTCAATTAAACTAAATAAAAAATTTAATATGAATTCATCTTAGTATTGATATACAAAGAAAAAAAAAATATGACTGGGAAAGACATTTACTGATATTTTGAAATTTCAAAAGAATGTGTAAGATTTGTCTAAATATCCAATCTTTTTTTAATTTTTTAACTTTACATTGGAACAATTTCTATTACCTTAGGTTAATCTTATTTCTTTGAAGTTGAAATGGGTCACAATTACTAAGCAGACATCATTTATCGCCCCCCCCAACTCTACGCAATTATGACATTACAGAATTTATTTTAAAGCATAAGAAAATTGAAACAGTACATAATAAGCAGTTAAAGTTTAAGTTTTAGGTATTATTGATGATTTTTATAATCTATAATTCTGTTCTACATTTTCAATTTGATCTTGCCTATGTCGAGGAGAAATAATTTAATACTACACAAATGAAGGCCATCACATTGCCATTCCAAACTCGATTTCAGAGTAAGGAAATCAAATTTAAACTAAAAAACATTGTAAACTTAATTTAAACATGAAAAATATGAATGGTAATCAGAGCATATCAAATCTGTCAATAGTACATTATTAACATATAAAAATAAAACGTAAACAATAGAAATTGTCAATTAGACAAAAGTTCTGAGGAATAAATAGCCATAAAAAATAAAATTGGCGACAAAAACTGAGCAAATATATCAATTTTCGCCAACAATTTGAAACGAAATTTCATAAT
>SEYY01000469.1:42388-58717 GCA_009176605.1 Armadillidium nasatum | reverse complement strand
AACTAAGAGCTATTCCTTGTTACAACACTCTGAAACCCACAAGAAAATGAAATGGATTGAAGTTTCAAATATTGAAAGCACTAGCAAAGTATAGTGCAAGTTTTGCAGTTGTGAATTAATTAAGAAGATTAATACATGCACAGAAAGAGTTGGCAGAAAAGTGGATTTATTTTTATCATGATTATTTATCAAGTTTTACTGCATTCAGAATAAAAGATTTTTGAAAATCATGTTTAACAATCAAATCTTGAACTTAAACAAGGAGAAAACAGCAAAGTGATGTCATGGAGAATCGGACATCAAAAGACAGGAATTCAACATCAGGGTTTTGTAAATTGTTGCTGTAACTTGCTGAGCTTTTTACAGAGTTCTGCCTCAATTGGAAGGGTGTTTTCTACATTATGTCTTGTTTAGGCTAAGTTTTGGAATCAACTAAGAATTGAAAAAGTATAAAACATGGTCAATAATATATATATATATATATATATATATATATATATATATATATATATATATATATATATATATATATATATATATATATATATATATATATATATATATATATATATATATATATATTTATATATATATATATATATATATAATATATATATATATATATATATATATATATATATATATATATATATATATATATATATATATATATATATATATATATATATATATATGATATCGGTCGTCGTAATAGTAGATGTGCCTAAAAGTAGATGGAAAAAGAAAAGCAAGAAGAATCAGAAAGAAGATTGAGGAGAGAAAGAAGAGAGAAGGTATATGCATTAAGATTGTGCTGAACAAAATTTTTAAAAACTAATATCTAAAATTTATTTTAAAATTAGAATTTTAAAAAATATTTTTGCATTAAAAAAAAAAAAAAATTAAATAAATTTCGATAAAATTAAATTTCAAAATCTATAGAGGAGCAACAAATCTTTCAAGATATTGAACTTTCGGCTTTTAATGAAGAGTTAAATTAAATTAAATTGAGAATTTGAAGTTTGGAAACAGGAGTTTGAAAATCGACGACAGGATCGGATCATGTGAAGAGAACTAAATGCAAGGACGACAGGACTAGCCATCCGGCCTTGTGATTACTCTGTCAACGGCTTGTAACTACTCCAGAACCAGCATTGGAAGCCATAGCTCGGAGAAGCGCAATCTTTTGAAGACCCCTGGGAGAGAGTATTTAGAGGTTAGTTTCAGAACGATGCTGGTCCTGCTGAAAGGGTAAAAACCCTACCTGTGAGTTTGATAAGACTTATGGACCAGCATGGAGACCAACGAGCCGAAAAACATGATCTTTTAGAGGGCTTTGGAAGAACTTCTACAAGCAGATGGGGAAAGATGCTGGTTCCACTGACAGGGTGAAAACCCTTCCTGGGAGAGGTTTATATATATATATATATATATATATATATATATATATATATATATATATATATATATATATATATATATATATATATATATATATAATATATATATATATATATATATATATATGTGTATATGTGTAAAAAATTTATATATATATATATATATATATATATATATATATATATATATATATATATATATATATATATATATATATATATATATATATATATATATATATATATATATATATATATATATATATATATATATATATATATATATATATATATATATATATATATATATATATATATATATATATATATATATATATATATATATATATATATATATATATATATATATATTCAAGTACCTTATTTATTCTTGAAAACTTGCTTATATTCTTATTTAAAAATAAGATTAGTTCTTCGAATTTTAGATGTCGAAAAGTTTTCAATTATTTTTTCATTGAAATCTGGTATTTTACAGACCATTTCGCTCTCTATTGAAAGCATCGTTAATACATTCAATCTCTCGTTGCACATGGTACTACATTTAAAAGTTTTTATTCTCTTCAAAGTCGAGAAACATCTCTCTGCTTCAGACGTTGTCATCGGAGTTGTAATTGCTTTCATATAAATAATGTTTTAAAAGCATACTGTCATATTACACCAAATTATATAAATTTCACATTTTTTTACACTATTCTTACTCAATCGCTAAATTTATCTTCCTTCAAAATTGGAAAAATTTATCTCACAAAAACAGACTTGCAGCAAACGTACGTCTTTCAACATAAAAAAACCAATTATTACGTACGTATTAAAATTATTATAAGATTTTTTTCTATTCCCAATTATTCTTACTTAAAATTCTGCAAGGATTACAAAAATGTTATCCTTTTTAATGTACGTTTAGTAGTTTTTGTAATATTTAAGTATGTAGAAGTGCAGTCTGGCATAATGTTTATATATATATATATATATATATATATATATATATATATATATATATATATATATATATATATATATATATATATATATATATATATATATATATATATATATATATATATATATATATATATATATCGAACAAGAAAAAAAAAAAACATAAAATCTTGTAATTTTTCTTCCACAATTAAAAAAACAACCTCCCTCGACATGAGACTTTAAACAACTGTCTTAGTCTGTTTATATTCATTTTGATCTGTACTTAAAAGGACAGAAAGACAAACTAGATACTTGATAAAAACTGCTATTGCAATTTTGCATTGTTTTTTTCGTAAGTTGCCATATCTGTCTTATTATTTAAGAAGTGATAAGTTGGCCTAAATTAGGACTGAAATTTTACAGCCCATAATTTATAAAATTGCAATACTTGAAAAATAATATCGTACCCAAAAATTTGCAGTTGCAAAATGCATTTACTTCTTATTTTCTTTAATGATTTATACTTTTTATGTATTAAGTTGTTAAAAAAATGAATTTAAATCACTTTTCTCTGACAAAAATTTCATATTTATATCAACATCCTACGCCTGGTATTTTTAATTTGGAGGGGCTGCAGCCCTGGAGCCCATAATGACGAGCCGCCACTGTATATATATATATATATATATATATATATATATATATATATATATATATATATATATATATATATATATATATATATATATATATATATATATATATATATATATATATATATATATAATATTATACCTTCTCACCCCCTGACCACCCCTGTTGAGGCGGCCACACTTCGCTAATGAAGCCTCCCGCCGCAGTCGGTCTCGTCCAGAGATCTTCCAAACAAGTGATGCCCCAGAAGATTTTGGGACGACAGTTGGAGGGACAGTCTAGAAGAAAGTGATTTACGGTCTCCGGGGCCCTTTTGCATCTGGTACAAGTGGAAGATGTTGCCTGGTTTAAATTGAAATTGTGTTTGTAATGTTGTAAGTTTGGGTGGTGCCCGCATCTCAATCTTGCTAGTGAGATTTGTAAGTGTCTTGGGAGGTTATTGGAGTCGGTGTTTATTTCGGGAGGGGATTCGTTAAGGATGCTGTTTGGAGGTCTGTTGATCATATATGAATGTGTTAGTTGAGTGTGTATATGTTTGGTTGTAGTGGTATTGGGGGGAAGGGGTATGTGATTTAGGATCTGTTTGTAAAAGGCGCCGGTGGACGATGGAGGCTGTGTTAGTCTCTGTGGGGTAGGTTGTAGGAGAGTATTGTGACATGGGTGAGTAGGTAGACGTGTTTTTGCGTAAAATTGGGTGCCTATCATTTCGAGGTGATTCCTTATAGGTAGTATCTTGGTTTCGTTATGTAGGTGTTGTTGAGGGGTTGTGCGTGTGCAGCCGGTGATGGTGCGAAGGGCTTTATTTTGCGTTATTTGGAGTGTCGTTAAGTTTTTGTCGGAGAGCAGAGGGTGCCAGACAGGGGAGGCGTAGTTAATGGTGGGGCGTATAAATTGCTTTGTAGATAGCAATTGAGGTTTGTATGTTGTTGTTTATGTCTGTGTTGGCCACTGTTTTGAGGATGTTGAGTTTTCTGTTTGCGGCTGATGTGGTATTTTGAATGTGCTTGGAGAAAGTGAGGTAAGTGTCGAATGTTAGGCCGAGAATTTTTGGGGTTTTGTTGAGGGGTATGGGGGTGTTGTTTAGTAGGACTTGTGGGTGGGTGTTGGATATGTGTTTGTCTGTTGTTATAAGGGTTATGGAGGATTTGTTTGGGGATGCCGTCATCCTGTTTTCTACTAGCCAAGTTTGGAGTTGTGTTATGTAGTCTTGTGTGAGAGATGTTGCAGTGGTGAGGTCTTTGTGAGTGGTGGTAATAGTTAAGTAGTCGGCATATGATATTATGCAGGTGAAAGTTGTTTGGGGTTGAGGGAGGTCTGCTGTGTACAGGTTGAATAGAGTGGGGGAGAGTATGGCTCCTTGCGGAACTCCGTTTCTTAAGTTGATGGTACGTGATTTATGGCCGTTTTGTTGTATTTGGGCGGTTCTTCCTGATAGGAAGTTGGTTAGCCATTTCTTAGTGTTTGTTGGGATGTTGGATTGGAGGATTTTATGGATAAGATTATGTTTCGGAACATTATCGAAGGCTTTGTTTATGTCAATTGCTATTAGTATAGTTTTGTGATAAGGTGTATGGTTTAGTCCGTTTATTATAGGTTGGATGACGTTGGTAAGGGCAGTGGTGGTGGAGTGGTTGGGTTTGAACCCGTGTTGGAAGTTTTGTTGTGGGATGAATTGGAGGATAGAATTTAGGATTAGTTTTTCAAGAAGTTTTGAGATGGTGGATAAAAGGGAGATTGGGCGGTAGGAGGAGGGGTTTGAAGGGTCTTTACCAGGTTTTAGTTTAGGGATGATTAATGCTTTTTTCCATTGGGGGGATATAGTTGAGTTGGATGGATTTGTTGAAGATGGAGGTTATGTATGTGATTGTGTGGTTGGATAGGTGTTTTAGGTGAATATTTGATATGTTGTCTGGTCCTGTTGCTGGAGAGTTTTTGATAGTTTTAATGGTGTTTTGAGTGTTTGTGGGTGTGATGACGTTTAAGTTGTTATGGTTGTTGCGTAGCTTTTTCAGTTTTCTTATTATTTTCCTGTTTTGTGGGTGGGTAGGTAAGCTACTTTGCTTAGCGAAGTGTGTGGCCAGTAGGTTGATGTGTTGTTTGGAAGTTGGTAAATGAACTAGAAATATTCTTCTAAATAGAGAAAAAATATTATTATGTTTAAAAATCTCATTTATTTTTAATTATTCTGAGAAGAACCAAAGTGGGTAAAAATATCAGTTTTCTTCAAGTGGGTTTTTTAATTAAAAAAAAAAAAAAACTTTGTGGGGTTTGAAAAAACCCAGGTGGAATACGAAAGTGTTATGGCATGAAAGAACTGAAGTTTATGCATAAAAGCACTAGCAAAGTGCAAATAAGGCAACAATGAAATCAAGATGATTAACATATGCTTAGTAAGAATTGACAATTTCCAATTTTATTCTGATTATTCAGCAGGTTTTACTGCATTCAGAATAAAAGATGCAGATCTGTTTCTAAAAATTATTTAACAATCAAATTCTGAATTTATGCAAGGAGAAACTAGTAAAGTGGCAGTTCATCACATTGTAAAACAGTAATTTGCCACCAGGGTTTCACCAATTTTTCTTTGCAATTTTACTGAGTTCTACCTCAAATGAAGGGTGTTTTCAACTTCTGGCCATGCACTAAAGTTAAGGAATCAACTTGGAATTGAAACTACTACAAAACATGTGAAAATTAATGGGTAATTAAATTTAAACACAGTACCTTGCAGCATAAGTGATGAAAATTGGCCACCTTTATTTCTATTTTATTGTATATATATATATATATATATATATATATATATATATATATATATATATATATATATATATATATATATATATATATATATATATATATATATATATATAATATATATATATATATATATATAGCCGCAAAAAAACTTGCATCTTCATTAGGGAAAGTATTTGATCAAGCAATTCAAATTGTGGAGGTCACATTTGATGTTTTGACACTTTTACTCAGAGAAACATTTGTTATAATATTTGTTCATGGGAAAATATTTCTAATTTATTCTTTCTTATCAGTGCTGGCCATGTATTCCTTTCTTCAATGGTTGTATTCTGCCTCAAGTCTTCTCAATTTCCTCTTTGTCCTATCTACAGACGTTTTATCCAAACTAGCCATGCGCATATTTCTCTCCTCACATGTGATATCTTCATCCATTTTTATCATTTGTTCTGCTTTGCATGTTCAATATCAAAAAACTTATCAAGCTGTTTTTCAAAGGATTTTGTTTTAGCTTTCGTTCCCCTCCCCCTAGACATACATACAAATTATTTACTTTTTAAGCTTTGAAACAACATTAGGCTTTTGAGTTGTTGGTACACTAGAGTTCCCCCAGAGTCTTAAGAGTTTATCAGCAGCAATTGAAGCTGTTTCAGAAAATGATTTTTTCTTTTTCTTTAATCCATAAAACAGTCGAGATAGAACATGTCTTAAAAGTTGAAGTTGAGGACCTTCAATTTTATTAATCATTATGCCAATTAACCACTTTTTGTTTCTGTTAAAGATAATTATAGATTATCATTTTGTAAAACTATATTTAATTATTTATCAATGTGTATGGCAAACGTTTATTAATTTGCATTACTTTTATACATTAATTCTATAATACTGACCTGAAATTAGATGAAACATGAATTAGCTCACAAATTAATAGTAAATTACAACACATTACACTTATGCACAAATAAATAGTAAGTTACAACACATTACACTTATGTAAGTAAAAAATATAAATTGCTTGTATTCAAAATTTTAGGCCATTTGAGCAGTCACTTCATATCAATTTAGAAAATTCACATTTTACCATCCTTATTTTCTTACCAAAAAACCAAAAAAAAATTGGGGAGGGGGACAGTCTTTTATATATATATATATATATATATATATATATATATATATATATATATATATATATATATATATATATATATATATATATATATATATATATATATATATATATATATATATATATATATATATATATATATATATGGGTCATTCCATGTCAAGTCTACCATCTTCAGTTTTAATAACATGT
This sequence comes from Armadillidium nasatum, assembly GCA_009176605.1. Lineage (NCBI taxonomy): Eukaryota > Metazoa > Arthropoda > Malacostraca > Isopoda > Armadillidiidae > Armadillidium > Armadillidium nasatum. Next base: position 51,646 of record SEYY01000469.1, on the reverse strand, counting down.
TACTATGCCATACAAACTAAGCTCTGCCAAATTTTAGGTCCCAGGACACATTTCCTAAGGAAATAGGGGTCCCCTCCCCCTTCAAGAGGAGAAGAAGAAGAAGAAGAAAAAAAAAAAAAAAAAAAAAAAAAAAAAACAATGTTGAAAATGTTAAATGAAACAAATCACCAACTTTGAGAAAACTATTAAATTTGAGATTATAAAAACCCATGGATATACAGACCTTTGTTCATTAAATATAATCTGAAAGTTTAAAGAGTGAAGTTGTATAGCTTTTAGCAAATTAAAGGCAAAGTCAGGAAAAATATTTTTTAAAAAATTTACTTAAGTTTGATGTTCCACAGTTACTGAGCAAAGCATTTTCAAGGATTCTTACTTTACAGCTCTGTTAAACAGTTGCATTTTATTAGTTTGTAAAAGTTTTAGTACCCATAATATCTTCTTTGATGAGATATTATAGCCTAAGCATAACCCACAAAATTTTTTACCCAAATTTACCCATTTTTTTGAACTAACATAGCAAAAATTTATCATGACCGATTTTTTTGATTTTACCATCATTAGAAAGAACACATTTTTCTCTATCAGTACATACTAGTTTCTTTTTTGTGTCTTTTGAAATAAGGTTAAAAAAATTTGCATAAACTTTGGTAAATTTTAAATGCAGTCATATTATTACAATTTCTATGATTAAACAAACATATGTTCATCTCATTATAGTTGTATTGGTATATTTATCATTAAGCTGTGTTAAAAACATTTAAGTCCACTTTGTTGTTTGACATTCCCTTTAGATCACATATTGTTGGTAAATAAATTCCAAGGTTTTCATTTTTGCATATTCATAAATTCTTACTTGTTCTTAATTTTAATCTTATTTCTTCATCTTCCAAGTGTTTTTATTTCTTTGTAGAAAACTTGTTTAACAAATTGTGAACTCAAGCTGAAGAATCATTACAATTGTTTGTATAAATTTTTTTTATTAAACTCTCAAGTACAATGGAGTCAGAATTAACAGAAGACTTAACTGTTTGTACTGTTGGATTTTTAAGAAATGTGACATTTGTTTACATTTCATAAAAAAGATCTTAAATTAATAAAAAGATTAGAACATAATCTCCAGGAACTGTTAACTAAATGTGGAAAATTTTTTGATGATTCATCAACTGCTTGTTATTGTCATGAACATTAATTTTCATTTAAATTTGAATTTTTGCAGAGATATTGCTGCAATCTATTCAAAAAGTCAAACCATCATATAAAAAGAGAGCTGACAAACTTTAAAGTTGTACAAACATAAACATTTTGCCAAGTCAAAAAAGTGTACCAAAGTTGTTGAAAAGATTTATTAAAATTGAATTCCACTGGCCCTTTATTACCACCATCAACATCACGAACATTTACTTATGATGATGAACAGATTGAAATTGACGAAGATGTAAATACAAGGATAGCATCCTTTGGTGTTTCTTTAAAATTTCAGAGGGTGAGTAAATGAGACTGTGAAGGATATGCAAAACATAAACTAAGGTTCAAGATTTGTTAGCCCAAACAATTGCTATTGCTGCAGGTTTTATTCCTTTGGATATTGAAGAGGATAGCAATTTGTTGAATAATTCTCAAAATTGTCTTGATTATGATGATCTTTTGAAAGAGCTTAAAACAAAATTAACAATGCCAACCAATCTTGAAGAAAAGTTGCAGATTCTGACTTTAACACCCAAAAGTTGGTCCATTGAGAAGATAATGACAGTTTGCCATTTCACAAAGAATGGTAAAAACAGCCAGATTATTAAAAGTAGATGGTGGGGTTTTGTCACTTTCATAAAAAAAAGGGGAAAGTTTTGTCTGTGGATATACAAAATCATGTTAATTTTTTGAACATGATGAATTCAGTCATTTTTTTGTCCTGGTAAAAAGGACTATGTTTCAGTGAGAATTGCAAATGAAAAAGTCCAGAAACAAAGGTCTTATTACTCTGCTATTTGAGGGAGATGTTTATTGCTTATAATAGTATATTTGGTCCGGAGTTGAGCTTTTCATAGTTTTGCAAATTAAGACCAAAATGGTGTGTAAAAGTTGGCTCATCTGGAATGCACTCTGTGGACTTACTGATGCCCCAACTAATAATCAGGGCAAATCGGGGTTTGCCTGCCGGGGTTGAAAAGGCAAATTATGCTTATTAAAAGGACAGTCCAATTTCAAATTTTTTTTTTAATTTTCAGCTGATTCTCCTGAAATTTCCAGTGTATATCTTTTCTCCCATTGAAAAAAGTCCATTTCTAGCATTTTTCTGAATCTAAAATGGTTAAAAAGTATTTTTATTTTTGGAAATTTTACCCTTTTTCAAATGAATGGTAGGGTCAAACCACTTTTTTGGAATGTTCTGAAATTTGGACTTTAGATTCAGAATTCTATGGGCTACAAAAGCTTCTAACAGACTTTTGTTCCCAGAGTTATAAAAAAAATGTTATAAGCCCAAAACTGACCAACTATCAAAAAATATTTAAAAAAAAAAAAAAAAAAAAAAAAAAAAAAAAAAAAAATCTGCCTTTTCCGACAAAAAGTTTATATAAAAAAAACTACAACTATAACATTTCTTATATTTGTTGGGTATAGAGAAGGGATGGGGATAAAACTCCTCTCTATACTTTATTTGATGAGATTTGTTGGTTTTGAGAGGTAGCCTCAAAAAAGCGCTATTTTTGACAGTTTCCAAAATTCCCAAAGTTTGAGAGGCTATATCTCGCTTCAAACAAATAGCATTTAATAATGCACTAAATAAAAGCCCTATCCCTTCCCTAAACAGTATCCAAAAATAAAAAAATAGGTAGCTTATTTTTTTAAATAATTTTTTCTCTGGAAGGGTACAAAACAATTGCAAAACAATTTGTCAAGTGCTTGTAACTATTTTTTATAGACGTGCTATCAAAAGCTGTTCCCACTAATGCAAGAAATTGAGGCTAAAATTAATTAGTTAAATTTTCAGCTCATGTGGACCAGTGGTTTGAAACCCGCTATTCATTTTTAAATTTTTTTTTTTCAAATTTGGGTCCAAATAACTTTCAAACTGTTATAACTCAGAAAAATGCCTGAAATCAACTTAGAACTTGGTTTAAAAAATGCATATACCCTGAAAATTTCAGCTCAATCAGTCAAGTAATAAAAATTATTTTTCAAACAAAATATAAGAAAATTAATATTTTTTATTTGTTTTTTCAATATTTTCTTTTTCTTTTCTGTTCTGTTTCTTTTGACCATTCCTTTTCTGCTAGTGAATGTTCATTTTTGTGTTTTGATTTTAGATGCCCCCATAAAGATTTGGTTGAAAAATTTGTACTTGGTGCACCCGGAGATCCTCTTCTAATTTCCCAACTGCAGATGTTACATTTTGGTATTTTGAGCCTATCCTGAAACATTATAAATACGCCCATATTGCTGAAACAGATCTTTTAACCATATTGACTGAAAGTATAAACAAAATAATAATTTTGAAATATTGTAGCTAAATGATACAAGTTTTATATGCATAAATACAGGTTATATTGATAAATTTAAATCTTTTATTTTTTCAAACTTCACCTTAGAGTCTTACCTAAGTAAACTTTTTGAATTACTATTGTGATTTAGGGGGGGGGGGGAATTTTTTTTTTTTTTGTACTTTTTTTAAAACTTTTATACAAAATCTGTAATTTTTCTGAAATTTTTTTTTTTTTTTAAAGAGAAAATGCATTTAATCATTAATTTAAGTGAATATTGGCAATTCTACTCCTTCCTTATAAACCTCAGTTAAATATATCTAATTTTTTTAATGTAAAATTTCAATGCTTTTGACCTCTTTACAAATTTGGGAAACCCTGGCCCTGGCAAAATTCCAGCCCCAGTTGGTCCCTAATGCACTCGGTTTGCGTGTTTGAAATTCACCAAAATGTAAAGCTGATACTTTGAAGTAGCATTATTAAAGATTATATATATTTGATTTGAAAAACTATGTGACATAGTCAAAAAAACTGCTTCCTTAGTGATGTGACAAATGTCCTAGCAAAAATTCACTTAAGAGACTTATTTTTCACAGGTTTAAAATGATTTTGATCCAGAAGAAACAGTTGAATTTAAGAAGTGGGTGCATAACTTGATACAAAATAGTTGAAACTTGAGGATTTCATGGCAGAATTGGCAACAAAAATCATGATCTTTTAGGTCATCTCTACATTTCAAAACATCAGTCTCAATATCTTAAAATTTAAAAATAATTTACATCCTGGTGAACTATAATATATCACATACTTCAGTGATGGTTCAACTGCACAATATAAAAATTGCAAAAAATTTGCGAATCTTTATAATCATTATTATTATTATTTCTTCATTAAAACTGAGTGGAGTTTCTTTACAACTTATTAATATTTAGAAAGCAAATGTAAAGCTAATTCTAAACAACTATATTTAAAATATTACTAAGCTGAGGGTAACTAATAATACTGGGAAGATTTTCTAATTATATTATTTTGATAACAATTTATTCAAATACTGGTAAAGCCACTCCCATCAAGACATCCAGCCATTTCTCCTGTTCTTATGACAATCTGCAAATAGTAATAAACCAACTGTAGCAGCAATAAATTAAACTTTTGAACTATTACAACTCAAATATTTAAATTCTTATTTTGTAGCCACTAAGAGGACAAACTAAACTCTGTTTAAATTATTAAAATAAGAAATGGAATGCAAGGTTCATAATCAAGAGTAAAAAATTTAATGCAAAGATCTAAACAAAGACTGCATTTTCTTACCATTTGTGGAAGGTTTTACTTCTTCATCCAACCCATAGCATCACACCCCAGGACTCTGAAGGACCCTTGAAGTTCATTGATGCTTCATTTTAAATGTTGATTAATCTTCTAACTTATGGCCTCATCAGTGCAATAATAATAATAAATTTAATTAGTACACATGAATACACTGGGTATTAGGTAATATCCCATGAATTAGGAAAAATATTTTTTTAAAAACTACTAACAGAAACAGCCTTTATTAAAGACAACGTAAAAACAGCTTCCTGACAAGTAACAGTTAATGGAAAAAGTTAAAACAGCTGAGTTTTTTTTTTTTTTTAATTCCCAGCTTATGGATATATACTTTGGTAATGGGTGTAGTATTTTGTTTTTGCAAGCCAACCAATTGGATTTGAAAAGGAAGTCAATAACTATTTAACTATTTTTTAACCATAGTTGAACTAACTCTTTGTACACCACTAATCATAGTAAGTTACATTGTGATACTATTGGTGGTACAGCATAATTCCTGCAGATTTGTTTGACTTTTGTGATAAAAATGTAAAAATTTAAGGTTCTTCTTTATCACAAATATGTCAGGAAGAACAATTTTCAAATACTTCTACAGTTGCTGGCACTGAAGATGATCATCAGTTTGTACCAATAGATGCAAAGCAAATAGTGTGTGTAAGTAGGGTTTCAAATGACTCTACTTCATTCATGTCTAATGTTTGTAAATCACATGAGAAAGAACATGGTTTCAACATTCAAGAGTTTGACCTTCAGCTAGAACAATATGTTGCTTGTATGTATGATAATCACTGGTGGATTGGCAACATTTGTGAAATTTCAGTTGAACAATTTGATGCTCTTGTCAATTTTATGCATCCACATGGTTCTGCAAATTCCTTTTCTTGGCCTTTAAATAGGGACATATGCTGGATTCCTGAAGAACATGTACCTGCACTCATTCCTGTGCCAACAACCACATTCACTGGATGAAATTGTACTTTTCAAGAATCTGAAATTAAATTTAACAAAAAATTTCTCAAGTCACTAATGACTTGTTATAACTTGGGACATCATGTCTAAAGTGTTCAATTCAATTCTGATTTGAATTTATAGTATTTATTTCTTTGTTGTTTGATTCACTCCATCTTTTGATCCATTAAGATATCCACAATGAAGACCAGGTTATACCTGGATAAATTTAATTGACTTGGGAACCTATGACAAAGAAACCCACCACCAGTGGCTAGACTTGCTTGGATATTGGGTGTGACCTCTTGGTGATGGGTTACTAGTTCAAAAAACTAGTGGTGGCATAGCCATTATGGACCAAAGCAAGAACATATGTGTACTTACAATGTTTTATACTACATTTTTTGGAAAATCTTTACTTAAAATTAAATATTTTAATCTTATTTCAAAAGAGAAACTGGTATATACTGATAGAGAAAAATGTGCTCTTTCTGGTGTTGGTAAAATCAAGAAAATTGGTCGTGATACATTTTTACTATGTTCAAAAATGGATAAATTTGGGTAAAAATTTTTTGTGGGTTATATGCTTAGGCTATATCTCATCAAAGGTGTTATGTGTGCTGAAACTTTTACAAACTAATAAATTGCGAACTGCCACAAATTAAATTTGTCAATTTTCGAAAAAATTTCCCCTGACTTTGACTTCAATTTGCTAAAAAATCAATACAACTTTCACCGTTTAAACTTTCAGATTGTTTAATGAACAAGTGTCTGTATATCCATGCATTTTCATAACCTTTGATTAAATAGTTTTCTCAGAATTATCACTCAAAAGTTTGTGATTTGTGTCATTTGACATTTTCATTGGGACTCAAGGGCTTCTATTTCCTTATTTCCTTGAGAAATGGGTCTTGGGACCTAAAATTTGGCAGATTTTACTTTCTAGGGCATCAGCACAATGTGTACCAAATTTTATTAAAATTGAAGATGGTCGAGTGGGGAGCACTGGTTCATGTGACATGAAAATGATATTTATATATATATATATATATATTGAATTGAACATAGAGCATAGAGGCAATTATATATATTATATATATATATATATATATATATATATATATATATATATATATTATATATATATATATATATATATATATATATATATATATATATATATATATATATATATATATATATATATATTGAGGCAAGCACTTCAATGCCAGGAACACTGAAAGTAATTCCAGTATTGGTAAGGTTTACCCTTTTGAGCGGGGCAACCTTTCCTTTGGCCAGAAAGGATGTTAGGTCCTTGTGACTCTGAAGAAATATTGACGACAAATCCATAACACAAATTACTTGCATCACAGAATAGGTTGATGGACAAATCAGAATCATCATTTTCAAAACAAGACCTTGGAAATCTCATTGTCTTCAGAGAATCCAAGTCTTTGTGAAGTTTTCCTCAAGCTCCTTTCAACTCTGGGTTTACCTCTTCATCCCATCCAATCTCCTGCTCCCATGTCTTTACAAGAAGGCGGCCTTTTATAGTAACAGGAAGGAATAGTAGTGACAAGGGGTCAAAGACTTTGGCAACCTCTGAAAGAAGCTGTCATTGAAATTACTCCAGGAAATTGTGTGGAAAAAATACCCCAGTACCCGCTCCTCCAAACATTGATGAGAAGAAATCTTGTTTTCCCTCTCAAAGATGTCTTCAAGTTTCTGATTGTTCAAGTTCCAGGAACAAAGGTAGAATCCACCTTCCTTCAAGTGGGAAGGGGTGAGATGAAATATGTTCTTCAAGTCATCAACAGAAGAGCAGGTATGCAGGAAGTTGTCCATGTACAAGGTTCACAATATATTTTGGAACTCTGGAGAAAGACTTTAGAAATGAGGAAGGAATCTTTCACAACCTTAAACATTGGTTCGAATTTTGAGGAGGCAAGGATGTTGTACCCTCATTAAAAATAGAAGAAATCTGAGGTGTTAAAAATGTCTTCACAGGTCCATATGGTATGACACCATGACATGTCTCAAATTTACTTCCTCCCAATCAAACTACGACATGGAAGTGTTTGAAGTGGTGTAAAGCATCAATTCCCAAAAAACCTTCAATTTTTTTGACACTATCTCCCAATTTTCACCATAAAATTTGTCAGCTATCTCTATGTTATTTCTCTTGATATATAATACAGCTGCTTTGAGTTCTTTAACATCAATGCTAATATCAAGACTGGGGTCAGTAAAAACTGGCATCTTTGCATATTGATTGCAACATAGTAGTAGCTCAAGGTCGACGGAACACATAATTGCGTTTTTGTTCACTGAGGAAGGTCTTTATTGTTGTAGGTACAATGGAAGAGACTCAAGCTCTATACCTAAACCTGCGGATCACACTACTACTAAAGTAACTTCATTGCGATCCGAAATCCAACAAAAGGCGAAGCAACAACTACTTTGTTACCTTTCTTTACCTTAAGGGCGATGGTAGGAAGAAGGCAGTTGCTTTCAGTCACGCTATTGTTAATGCACAGATGTTGAGAAGCAGAAGAATCATTAGTTTCATTCAATGAGACTGCATTGGAAGATGAGGGCAAATCTAATGTAATACCTTGTCGATTATTCAGTGGTTTTGATTTTGCTCCAGCAGAGCATAAGACTGTAATGTGGGCTCTACTGCAACAGAGGCCACAAGGTATTGTCAATCCAAATCTCTTATTGGGAAACTTGCGAGATATATGTTTCAAACTGGAGCAATTACCACACATACCCAGTTCAATATCTCTTTTTTTCTAAAGGTGAAGCATAGGTAGTACAAGAAGACATGTAGTTGTTGCCACTACATATCTCACGATCCACTGATATTGTTGCAGCACCACTGGTATGATTCCCACTCGTGTTTGAAGGATGACTCACCTTCAGTGGATGGCTTTGATGGTGCTTCCCTCTTTTCGCTTCTCTTTGTAGAAGCATTAAAAGATGATAATTTCTTTTCCTTTTCTAGGAGAAGAATTTCTCTTCTCATTCTTGCGTGAAGAGGAAGTTGAAGAATACGAGATGTTTCTCTTTTGGAATTTCTCCAAAGATTTTAGGATGTGGTGGTATCCGATCAAAAATAATATTGAAATCAATATTCAACTCTCGAAGAAATGATTAGGGCAGTTTGTCAACTACTAAGTGGCTAACAAGTGTACATCCAGGTGCATCTTCGAGATAGTCAAGTCCAAATTCTTTCATCTCATGAATGTAAGCTCAGACTTCCGAGATGAAAACGTGAACTTCATCCAGATTTCTTTAGTTCAAGACAGTAGCCAAATCAGCCTTATAGAATAGAGAATCTATAATGAACTGTTTGTCCAAATAAAGTTCCTTTAGAATCTTTAAAGCAATAGATAATTCTCATCTACATTGGACAAGTGTTTTATGTCTCTCAATGTGAAACCTCCCAAATGAGCTTTCAAATATTGGAACTTGGCTGCAGAAGAAATATCTGTAC
>SEYY01000469.1:29888-37388 GCA_009176605.1 Armadillidium nasatum | reverse complement strand
TCTTTATGTTAATGGTACGTGATTTATGGCCGTTTTGTTGTATTTGGGCGGTTCTTCCTGATAGGAAGTTGGATTAGCCATTTCTTAGTATCTGTTGGGATGTTGGATTGGAGGATTTTATGGATAAGATTATGTCTCGGGACAGTATCGAAGGCTTTGTTTATGTCAATTGCTATTAATATAGTTTTGTGATATGGCTTATGGTTTAGTCCGTTTAATATAGGTTGGATGATGTTGGTAAGTGCAGTGGTGGTGGAGTGGTTGGGTTTGAACCCGTGTTGGAAGTTTTGTTGTGGGATGAATTGGAGGATAGAATTTAGGATTAGTTTTTCAAGAAGTTTTGAGATGGTGGATAATAGGGAGATTGGGCGGTAAGAGGAGGGGTTTGAAGGGTCTTTGCCAGGTTTTAGTTTAGGGATGATTAATGCTTTTTTCCATTGTGATGGGATATAGTTGAGTTGGATGGATTTGTTGAAGATGGAGGTTATGTATGTGATTGTGTGGATGGATAGGTGTTTTAGGTGAATATTTGATATGTTGTCTGGTCCTGTTGCTGGAGAGTTTTTGATAGTTTTAATGGTGTTTTGTGTGTTTGTGGGTATATATATATATATATATATATATATATATATATATATATATTATATATTATATATATATATATATATATATATATATATATATATATATATATATATATATATATATATATATATATATATGGATGAGGTATATAAAATTTTACTGATATTTTCCGATATTTTAAAAAAATAAACTGATACTGATATACTAAAAATTATATATATATTATATATAATATATATATATATATATATATATATATATATATATATATATATATATATATATATATATATATATATATATATATATATATATATATATACCACGCACGCACGCACGCACACTCATACGCACACACATAGGCACACACGCATAGTATATGTACATATATTGATAAATATAATTGATACTTCACTCCATCCCTAATATATATATATATATAATATATATATATATATATATAATATATATATATATATATATATATATATATATATATATATATATATAATATATATATATATACATTCTTCTTCCGTGGACAAAGGTTGGAGGCCTACTATTTTCCACCAGAGTTGGGAAACATCAGATCTTGGTTGTTTAAGGTCGACATTTGGTGTTTAAAAGTGTGCAAGTCACTGGAAGCCTAGAAAACAGATAATGGAAGTGTGTTCCAGACTTATCCTGAGCATTACTGTTAAGTATGGGATCAGAGTTGGACAGAGAAAGTATGAGAATGTGTAGAAAGGTGGGTCGCAGGAGCATTTGAAATGGGAGAATTCGAAAGAGCAGTTTCCATTGTAATAGTGATAGTATAGAGAGTATGACGCAACAATTCGATGAGCAGAAAGAGACTGAAGAAAAGTAGTGAGAGTGGGAGAGTTGACATATATATCAGGAAACATAAATTTGCCTCACCTCAGAGATGCTTCGATAGAAGCATTCAAACGGGCCTCTTGCCAAAAGTATCTCTAACTTCTGTAAATCTGCCTTTCCTGCTCTTGTTCGCTCTGATGGTTCTGTAGCTAATACTCTCTCTGAAAAGGCTAATCTCTTTGGTCTCCTTTTTTCATCTAATTCCACCCTTCACGATTTTGGCATCCCTCCTTCTACTCCTCCTCCTCTCAGATTTGCCATATCTCTCTACCTGTGATTACTTATAATCGGGTGCATGGGATCTTGAAATCTTTGAACGTCAGGAAGGCCAGTGGCCTGGATGGCATTCCACCTTGCTTTCTGCGGGAGTGTGCTTCCGGGTTAACGCCTGTCCTTAGACTTCACCTCAAGAACTGTATGAGTGGAACCATCCCAGATGTGTGAGGCATACTCCCCACATACTCAGAAATAACTGAAGTGCATTGAAGCTATATCTTTTAAAACACGTTGAATGCCGGAAAATGGGGCTGAGCCCGTTTTTAAATTTTTTTTATTTTTTAACCGATTGAGCTAAAATTTTCAGTATATATAGCTTTTTCCCGACGAAAATAGTCCATTTCTAACGTTTTTACGAGTGATTAACCGTTTAGAAGTTATTTGGGGTCAAAAGTAAAAAAAAAAAAAAAAATAGTGGGGTCAAACCACTGGTCCACATGCCCTGAAATTTTAACTGAACAATCTTAGCCCCAATATATAAATGTTGTACAAAGCGATTTTTGATATCACGTCTAGAAAAAAATTTATAGACACAAATTTTTTTTTGAAAAAAAATCATACCCTTACGGAGAAAAAAATTATTTTAAAAAAAATACCTCCAACAATATTTTTTATTTTTAGATATTGTTTAGGGGAGGGATAGGTCTATAACTTATGTTTAGAGCATTGTTAAAAAAAATTTAGTTTAAAGAAAGATATAGTCTCTCAAACTTTTAAAATTTTTGAAAATTGGCACAAAAATGGACCTCATTTGAAGAGCTATATCTCAAAAATACCGAATCAAATCGAATAATATATTGAGAAGAATTTGTAGCCCTATCAATTCTCTATAAACTCACAAAAATTGAGCTATCTAGTCATTGTAGTTTTTTTTTTTTAAATATTTTTTTTAAAAAAGTTGGAAAATTTTTTTTTTAACAATTTTTTACTTTAGATAGTTTGTCAGTATTGGGGTAATAACAATTTTTCTGTACCTCTGAGAGAAAAACTCTATAAAAAGATTTTGTATCCAATAGTCTTAGGAACACACTCTAAATTTGAAACCAAAAAAAATTTTTATGTGGCCTCACCGTAGATTGAAACATTCCTAAAATTTCTGAAATAACTTCTAAACTTTAACTCTCTCAAAAACGTCAGGAATGGAGTTTTTTCGTCGGGAAAAAAAGCTATCTATATTGAAATTTTCAGGAGAATTGGATGGTTTTTTTTTGTGCCATCTGATGCACCGGTGCGTCAGATGGCATTCAACGTGTTAAAAAATGATAGCTAGATTGAAGAATCACTCGTGTTAACTACATTACCTGACAATGGGTAGATACATTATTAATAACCAACAAATATATATAAAATATATATATATATATATATATATATATATATATATATATATATATATATATATATATATATATATATATATATATATATATATATATATATATATATATATATTCCTTTTTCCTAACAGAGTAAGGTGATAAGAGTTTTAAATTTGTGGCAGAAAAATCATGTTTTTGCTGAAGATGTAATTCAACCACTATTTGATTTAGCTGATCCAAATCATTCCATACACAAAGAAGTGGGCAATTTAATCGCCCAAAAAGCCAATAAAACTAAAGTAGCTCCTGCTCATCACACCCCTCAGCAGCAAACCCCACAATACCAGCATACTCCTCAGTATTCTCAGGTGTCTCAGTCACAGCAGCAGCAGGCGTTACATATTTCACAACAGACTACAACAACAACAACATCTACAATCACAAATTCATCAATCGCTTCAGTAAGTATTTTTAATTCATATATATATATATATATATATATATATATATATATATATATATATATATATATATATATATATATATATATATATATATATATATATATATATATATATATATAAAATATGGGTTTGCAGAGATTGCTCTTCGGGTTATCGGTTTAAGATACTGATCTGGATGGGATTTCTTATTGGGGTCATAGCAACTTTGTGAAATTAAACTCTTTAAAAACTCAACTTCTTCTCATCTCCTTCTCCAAAACACTTCTCAACCTCTTCCTGTTTTTCAAACACATCCACATTTGTGTGGATGTGTTTGATGATAAGAGTGTTTTGAGGTTGGAGGGAAAGGGTGTTATACATGTTTGAGTACTATAATGCTGGTGTGTTTATCATGGTATGAAGAATTGTTTGATATAGTGAGTTGTCTGTGGAAAGAGATTTACTGTATATGTGACAGCCAATCATGTCTATTTAGTAGGGTTGGTGAACACACTGAATGCAGTGTAATGTGGAACAAAATTTTAGCGAATTCGTGCAGTGGTGCAGCACAGAAGGAAAAAAAATTGATGTATTCTACTCTAGTCTTTTACCTTTGCAAGTATATGCACTATCCCAGAAAAGACCCTTACCCAATCAATGAGACCAACGTCTTTTCCCATCTGCTCTCAAAAGTTCCTACTCTGTGGCACTTGAAGATCATGTTTTTTAGCTTGTGTTCAAATTTCAGTGCTAGTCCTTGAGGTTTGTGTAAACCCAAAAGGAATTTTAACCATTTTATTGGGACTCCAAAGAGTCTTAAGTTTGGCTGATGTTATCCTCTGTTTTCCATTTCCTTATGGTTCATCCTCTGCATGTGAATTTATCAGAGGGTACCTTGTGTATTCTTGATGGTACACCAGAGTTTCTCACTTTCCCACTTCCCTTGCTATTTATCCCAATGATTTACAAGCATGTACTTTATATTACCTTTAAAAAATAAATTACAAAATCTGGAAACATAAATTTGCCTCACCTCAGAGATGCTTCGAGAGAAGCATTCAAACGGGCCTCTTGCCAAAAGTATCTCTAACTTCTGTAAATCTGCCTTTCCTGCTCTTGTTCGCTCTGATGATTCTGTAGCTAATACTCTCTCTGAAAAGGCTAATCTCTTTGGTCTCCTTTTTTCATCTAATTCCACCCTTCACGATTTTGGCATCCCTCCTTCTACTCCTTCTCCTCTCAGATTTGCCATATCTCTCTACCTGTGATTACTTATAATCGGGTGCATGGGATCTTGAAATCTTTGAACGTCAGGAAGGCCAGTGGCCTGGATGGCATTCCACCTTGCTTTCTGCGGGAGTGTGCTTCCGGGTTAGCGCCTGTCCTCTCTCAGCTCTCCTCTTTTGCCCTAATACTAATACTTTTCCTCAGCACATATGTTTAGCCGATCCTGAAAAAAGGTAGCCGCTCACCCTTCCAACTATTAACCTATAGCTCTCATTTGTATTCTGTCTAAAATTTTTGAAACTCCTCAACTCTCATTTCCTGGACCATTTGGAGTCTCATTCTCTTCTATTAGATCATCAGTATAGCTTTCAACACTCTAGGTCAACTGGTAACATACTTTCCTATCTTACTGATCTATGGTCTTCTGCCCTTAGGGACTTCGAGAAGTCTTGTGTGGTGGTGCTTTGACCGGGTATGGCATGCGTCGCTGCTCTCCAAGTTCCCTTCCTTTGGGTTTTCTCCTTCTCTTTGCTTACTCTTGTCTAGTTTTCTCTCAGATCGTTCCATTTTGGCACTTGTAGATGGAGCAACCTCTTCTTAATTTCCTGTCAATTGTGGTGTTCCTCATGGTCCTATTTTATCTTCAACTTTATTCTTACCTTTCATTAACGACCTTCTCAACTGCACTTTTAACTCTGTTCATTCTTATGCTGATGACGGCTCTCCATTCTTCTACTTGTTTCAAATCTGCTACTTCTTTTGCTTCTAGAGTTGCTTCTCGTCTTCAACTTTCCGATTCTATTCTATCTAATTTGGATGGGATTTCTTGTTGGGGTCATAGAAACTTTGTGAAATTAAACTCTTTAAAAACGCAACTTCTTCACATCTCCCTCTCCAAAACACCTCCCAACTTTCCTATCTTCGACGGCTCTCCCATCTCTCCTGTAAATAACGTTAACATTCTTGGTCTTAACATAAACACTAAGGCTAAGGCGGCCTCTAAGAAACCAGGAATCCTGTTCAGGTTGCGAGAATTGTTTCTTCTGAGCAGTTACTCCAATTATATAAGGGTCTCATTCACCCTTGTATGGAGTACTGTTCTCACATTTGGTGCTCTGGTTTCTTCTCTCTTCTGGATAGGGTTGAGTCTGAGGCTAAAAGATTAATTAACTGTCCTCTACTTTCAAACTCTCTTGACCCTCTATCTCTGCGACATGACGTTGGCACACTATCTCTTTTCTATAGGTACTACAATGGAAGGTGCTTGAGGGATTTAGCCTCTCGCATTCCACCACCTTTGCGTGGCCCTCATTACATAAGGGGTGCCCTGCTCTCTCACAAATTTTGTGTGGATGCTGGAAACCCCAGAGTTTCCCATTGTGGTTCCTCCTTTCCAGCTACCTCTGTTCTGTGGAACTCCTTACCATCATCTATTTTTCCTCCTGCATTTAATCTTGCTCACTTCAAGGCTTCCATCTGCTCCAACCTGAGAGGTGTGCGTTAGGTTAGGGGCTGGATGGGTTCTCTTCCTTTCTCTTTTATAAGCCCCCTCCTTGAAAAGGGCTCTTCCAGTGAGTGGTGGTGATGTTAAAAAAAAAAAAAAAAAAAAAAAAAAAACACGATGGCCCTCATTGACCCCTCACTCCATTATCACTTGGGAGTCGGGGGACTCCTGTGATGGGGTTGGTGTTTATCATAGTGTATGCTATTCTGGTCTTCATTATTTAAATAACTTCTGCAACATTCACAGTATTTATTGTATTAGTAAATTATTGAACACATCTCTTTTTCTTGAACTCTCCTAATGTTGAAAGTTCACACTCTGGTGCATATTGAACATTCCAACATCAAACCCTTCTCTGCCCTCTCTTATTGTCATTATTTCCTTTGATTTCATCTAAATCACTAATTGTGTAAATATGCCTATAATTTAGTCTTCTGTATTTTCCTCCTTGTGGCATAAACTTGCCAATCTACCACTAAATTATTTGTTTTCTGTTTATCTATCCTAACTCTACTGACTATCCTAAATTTTTTTATTATGTAAGCTTCAAAATAGGGCACATTCTCTCCTCTTGGTGCATTGCATTCTTGCAAAATGAAACAAAAACTGACCATCTGTTAGTTAGAAAATCAGGATTTGAGTCAGTTTCCACACCTGAAAAAAAAAGTGAATGTACTCCTGATAATGGTAATTTAATCAAATATATTGAAAAAAAGTTATTGAAAGAGTCATTTGAATGTAGTTTTCACGATTTTGGTAAAGAAGAAAACTGCAAACTCTCATTTATAAATCCATTTTCACTTGGTGAACAAAACATAATTAAGGTAAAACTTATTGATATAAAGATATTCATTATTGAAAATAAAAGTTGATGAGCTTTTCTCATACCAAAATGCTTTTGACATGATTACTTTGTGGCTTTCATTATCCTGCAAACATTTCCCAGAACTAAGAAAATTTGTTGAAAGTTATATTCAGGTGTCATTCTGGAATGATATACAGATGAAATTGATTAAAAGCAAAATGAGGTTACAAATAACTGATTCAAATTGAAGAATGTGCTATATTAGATATTGACTTACACACAATAA
The DNA here is from genome assembly GCA_009176605.1 of Armadillidium nasatum. Classification (NCBI taxonomy): domain Eukaryota; kingdom Metazoa; phylum Arthropoda; class Malacostraca; order Isopoda; family Armadillidiidae; genus Armadillidium; species Armadillidium nasatum. The sequence goes on along the minus strand of SEYY01000469.1, from coordinate 30,067 downwards.
ATTGTTTAAGAATGTTAATTATGTTTATATACATATCTTGTTAAGATGTAGACAAGGTACTTGAGCTGTATGGTGCACCTGAACTCGTATGTGAAAAAAAATTGATGCATGGTATATATATGTCACCTCTGGTCTACATATTTTGAATTTGTCACTATGATTTGGTTTATAACTGGATC
>SEYY01000469.1:0-27288 GCA_009176605.1 Armadillidium nasatum | reverse complement strand
GTTTGAAGACGACGGTATCCCTGAAGGCAGCATCCCTGCGGCGGATAGCTCGAGAACCAGCAGAGTTAAACAATTTATAGGTTTAGTTGAACGTAAGAATATGGATGTAGCCTCCATGCAGGGAAATCACCCTCTTGCGCTCTGCAATTCTGAGACCCCCTACGACGAAACAGTAGTCATTCCATGGAAAATCAGGAAGTACGACCGCAATCAGACAGTTAGTGGCACCGAAATGCCTGAAACGTCTCTTCCGAAGGGGGGCTGTTCTTGCGGAAGACTTGAAGAGTTAGGACAAGATACGGAGATAAGAAGATGATCGGATGAACCCAGAGAGGAAAAGAGTTTAACAGTATAGGAAGAGGATTAGAAGTTAGAAAAAGGTCAAGAATGTTGGGTTCATCACCAAGACGGTCAGGGATACGGGTAGGGAGATGCACCTACTGCTCAAGGTTGTTCTGGTTAGAAAATTGGAAGGCAAGTTCACAGGCTGATCTTGAGAACAGATGAAAGCCATTGGCTGTGTGAACATTGAAATCACCTAAAATGACGATTTCGGATAAAGGAGAAGAAGAAAGAATGTGCTCTATTTAGGAGTTAAGATAGTCGAAGAATTTTGGATAGTCTGTAGAGTTAGGAAATAAATAGACAGAACAAATGAATTTAATTGTAGAGTTGCAAGAAAGTTTAAGCCATAAAGTAGGGAATTCAGAAGACTCCAGATTAGAGACACGAGAACAGACATCATCATTGCGCACATATGAGGAGCATCCGCCTTTGGCTGAAAAGGCTGAAAATTGAGGATAGAGACAGTAGGAGTAGTAGGGTTTGCTGTCCGAGCACTCAGACACGTGAGTTTCAGTTAAGAACAAGAGATGAGGTCTAGAAGAAGAGAGGTGGTGTTCGACAAAGTGGAGATTAGAAAAAAGACTGTGAATGTTGCAGAAATTAATGAAAAACGAAGACCGTGCACCAGGGCAAGTCGGCATAGAGGTCTTGGTGGCGCCAACCCCATCACCGAAGGCCACCAACTCCCAAGTGGTGATAGGGGAAGGAGTGGATGAGGGGCTATGTTTGGAATCCGCCCCTCTTGGATTCTCCGAGGCAGATTTATGTTTCGCCATTTTGATTAATTTAATAGGTAATGTAAGCGTTTGTAAATTTGTAAGAATGTTGTTGGAGGATAGGCACTCCAAGAGTGAGTCAAGGGTACACTAGAGACCCTCTGAGAAGATGAAACGCGAAAAGGAACGAACCAAAGGGCAATGGGGTGAAACGGAATGTTCTAGCCCATCCTATCACCCTGTGTTTTAAGACCAGTGGGGGGTACTTCCATTGCCTCGGATGGCGCTACATCCTCCCCTTAATATATATATATATATATATATATATATATATATACTATATATATATATATATATATATATATTATATATATATATATATATATATATTATATATATATATATATACACAAATATATATACATTGGGCCCGACCGGGGCTGTGGATGGGGTTACCCTAATTTGGGCGGTGTTGCCTAAAATTGGTAACGAGGTCAAAAGCACTGAAATTTTAGGTTAAGAAAATTAGATATAGTTTTAGTTGAGATTTATTTAATTATAAGGAAGGAGTAGAATAGTCAACATTCACTTAAATTAATGATTATATGCACGTTCACCGAAAAAATGTTAGAAAATTACAGACTTTGTATAATAAAAGTTTGAAATTTTTTAATTTTTTTTTCCTTATTCACAAGTTATTCAACAAGTTTACTTAGGTAAGACCTCAAGTTAAAGTATGAAAAAATGTAAGATATGACATTATAAATATAAATTGTATTTATGCATATCATTGTTATTTTATTGCTGTGTATCAAACTTGTATCATTTAGCTACATTCAAAATTATTATTTTCTTTAAACTTTTGAGTAAATATGGCTAAAAAAATCAGCTTCACCATTATGGGAGTACTTTACAATGTTTCAAGATAAGATATAGGTAAATGTAGCATCTGCAGTCAGAAAATTAGATGAGGACCTCTGGATGCACAAGTTAAAAATTTTCAACCAAATCTTTATGGGGCATCTAAAATCAAAGCGCAAAGATGAACAGTCAGTAGCAGAAAAGAAAGAGAAAAGAAAAAGAAAATATTGAAAAAACAAAAAAAAATCTTAATTTTCTTGTATTTTGTTTGAAAACTTTTTGTTATTATTTGACCAATTGAGCTGAAATTTTCACGGTATATGCATTTTTCCCTGAAGTTCTGAGTTGATTTTGAACATTTCTCTGAGTCTATTAATAGCAGTTTGAAAGTTATTTGGAGCCAAGTTGAAAAAAAAATGAATAGCGGGGTCAAACCACTTGTCCTCATGAGCTGAAAATTTAACTGAATAATCTTAGCCCGAATTTCTTGAATTAGTGGGAATAGACTTTTAATATCAAGTCTAGAAAAAAAGTTATAAGTACTTGAAATTTTTTTTGCAAAAAAAAAAAAAAAAAAAAAAAAAAAATTATTTTAAAAAAACGCTACCTACTAATTTCTTTATTTTTGGATACTGTTTAGAGCAGGGACAGAGAAACAACTTTTATTTAGTGCATTATTAAATGCTATTTGTTTGAAGCGAAATATAATCTCTCAAACTTTGTAATTTTTGAAATTTGGTCAAAATTGGACCTTTTTGAGAAGCTATATCTCGAAACCAACGAATTGCATCGAATAAAGTATAGAGAATAATTTTTAGCCCCATCCCTCCTCTATAGACCTACCAAAAATAAGAAATGTTGTAGTTGTAGTTTTTTTTAAAAATTTTTTTGTCCGAAAAGCTATTCTCCCTCCCCCTCCCCCCCGATAGCTAGTCAGTTTTTTTGTTTATAACATTTTTCCTATAACTCTGGGAACAAAATTCTGTTAAAAGCTTTTGTATCTCATAAAATTCTGAATATATATATATCAAATTTCAGGTCATTCCAAAAAATGGTTTGGTTCCGCAGTCATATGAAAAAAAAAAAAAAAAGTCAAATTTCCAAAAAAAAAAAATTTTTTTTAACAGTTATAGGCTCAGAAAAACGCTATAAATGGATTTTTTTTTCACCGGGAAAAAAACTATATACACTGAAAATTTCAGGAGAATCGGCTGAAAATTAAAAAAAAAAATTGAAATTGGACTGTCCTCTTAAGTATAATTCGCCATTTAAACCCCGGTTTTCCCTGATTTTTAGCTGGCGCCGGGGTCAGTATAAATGGCCGGGACCGGGGCCCCTGTCGGTTCATATGCATACATACATACATACATATTCACATACATATACTTACATACATGCATTCCATTATCATAATGGCCTTTTTCTTCTATATATATATATATATATATATATATATATATATATATATATATATATATATATATATATATATATATATATATATATATATATATATATATATATATATATATATATACACTTTGTATCAGACTATGATGGGAGAAACTTTTCATTTTTACCAGTGGATACTTCACAACCACCTCCAGGATATCATCCTGGATACTCTGTTGTTAATAAAAGTAAAGTAGCACAGGCTCCAATGCCATCACAACCTTCGAATCTCTCTCATAGTTCTACTAGTGAATCTATAATAGAATTACATAATTCAGAAACGAGTAATCCAAAAAGTCCGAGAGAAGAAGGTGAACATTCAGATGATAGTGAAAATAAGGAAAAGTAAGTATATATATATATATATATATATATATATATATATATATATATTATATATATTATATATAATATATATATATATATATATATATATATATATATATATATATATATATATATATATATGGCTTGCATAAGAAACGCTCTACTGGTGATCTTCTTTCACTTCTCTCTTGACTCTTTCTCCTCCTCTCTTTGGCATTTCGGTGAATCTTTTGCTGTCGCGCTGGACATATTGAAAGCCTTCGATAGAGTGGCACAAAGCTTTGATTTCTAAACTTCCCTCTTTCGGTATCTATCCTTCTCTCTGTGATCTCACTAATTTTCTTTCCAGTCGTTCTATAGCAGCTGTTGCAGACGGCCACCGTTCTTCCTTTATTAAAAGTAGAGTTCCTCAGGGTTCTGTCCTATCCCCAACACTTTTTCTGCTTTTCATTAGTGACCTCTTTATTACCTCATCTCCTATCCACTCCTATGCTGATGATTTCACCCTTCATTACTCCTTCCAGTTTGAAAAACGCCCCTCCTAGCAGCAGTTGATAGATTCGAGAAAGGTAGCCTTGGAGCAAATAACTTCTGATCTTTCACATATTTCAAATTGGGGCAGAGAAAACATGGTTGTTTTCAATGCCTCAAAAACTCAATTCCTCCATCTCTCCACTCGGCACAATCTTCCACACAACTATGATATTTTATTTGAAAACACACAACTCAAACCTTCATCTGTTCTTAATATTCTTGCGTTTCCTTTTCTCGTTATCTTTCTTGGAAAGATCACATTACTTCTCTTTCTAAACAAGCTTCTAAGAGGTTGGGTGTTGTGAGGCGCCTTCATAATTACTTCGCGCCACCCCAGTTGCTTGCTCTGAATAGGTGTGTTGTTCACCCTTGTATGGAATATGCATCGCATATCTGGGGTGGTTCCACTCATATACCTCCTTGAGAAGGTGGAGTCTAGAGCTTTTCGTCTCATCAACTCTCCTGCTCTTACTAACTCTATTCATTCTCTTTCTGCCCATCGGATTGTTGTGTCACTCTCTTTACTATCGCTATAACAACAGACACTGCCCTTCTGAACTCTCTCGTCGCATACCTCCTCCACTGAGAAGAGCTCGTGCGACACGACTTTCTACACAGTCTCATCCTTTCTCTGTCCAACTCTCAGACCTCATACTTAACTGCCATGTTCAATCTTACAAATACTCTACTCATAAAGTCTGGAACACACTCCCTTTATCTGTTTTCCCAACTTCCTTTAACTTGCTCGCTTTCAAACACTGTGTATCTGGACATGTTGGCCTCCTTCAATCTGGATAAGATTTTTCCAACTTCGGTGGAATTTGGTTGGCCTCTGTGTCCTTTGCCCACTGGAGGATATATATATAAAAGTAAAAATCTTGCTTCACTTTTTGGCTTTGCCAGAACCATCTTTTACAAGCAATGAATTAATAATTAATAAAAAGAATAATAATTTTTTTTTTTCCCATTACTATTATTGTCAAGACTACACCCCAAAGTAAAAAACTAAAAAGTTATATGCCCTATTGCTAATTTTTTTACAGTGATGTTATACAAAATACAATTAACAGTTAGTGTTAATTGTATTTATTGAGTAAATATTTTTTTATTAATGCTTTAGATCATTTCAAAAGTATTTATAATTACAGTGGATTCAGATATTTTTCTTATGATAGGATTGGTCAATTTAGCAATCCACTTCTCTCTGGAAATATCGATTGATTGTGGTTGTTTTCTAAGTATACATAAAGTAAAATGGTGGTCATATATTCTTAAAATATTTATGTTGATAAATCCTTTTTTTTTCAATTTTGGATTTGTTACTAAAAAGTTTTCTGCTTGGTTAAGGAAACTCAGTTAGTTGGACATTTTGGAATGACATATAATCTGTTCAGTGGATTTTACCATTAAAATTAAACACAAATTTTAATGAAAAAAAAAAAAACCTTTGTTAATTTTGATATTCCATGTTTATTCGCAAATGTTCTAGTAGAACTTACAAATGTTGGATGATTATATTGATGAAATTTAATATTCTTTGTTCCTTTTACTATTATAAGAGCATTAGTTAATTTATGTATTGATTTTGCATATTTTGAATTTGATGGAAGAGTTTATAAACAGAGAGAGATCTTTAGTATGGATTCTCCACTTTCTCTTATTCATATGCCGATGACTCAACCCTCCATTCTTCTACTCATTTCAAATCTGCTCCTTCCTTTGCATCTAGAGTTGCCTCTCGTCTACATCTTTCTGATTCCATTCTTGCAGATCTGGATAGAATTTCCCAGTGGGGTCGTCTCAACCTTGTGAAATTCAACTCTTTAAAAACTCAACTTCTAGAAATCTCTCTCTCAAAGACACCTCCTAACTTTTCTATCTCTTTCGATGGTTCTCCCGTCTCTCCTGTTGACAATATAAACATCCTTGGCCTTCACATAAACAAAAAAATGTCTTGGAAACCTCATATCACAATGGTTGCTAGGGCGGCCTCAAAGAAGCTGGGAGTTCTGTTTAGACTGCGGGAATTTTTTTCTTCCTCGCAGTTACTCCAATTATACAAGGGTCTCATCCGCCCTTGTATGGAGTACTGCTCTCATATCTGGGGTGGCTCAGGTTTCACCCGTCTTTTGGATAGGGTTGAGTCAAAGGCTAAAAGACTTATAAACTGTCCCGCTCTTTCTAATTCTCTTGATTCTTTATCTTTGCGACGTGATGTTGGTGCCTTGTCACTTTTCTATAGGTACTACAGTGGCAAATGCTCGAGGGAACTATCCACCCGTGTACCTCCACCTTTACGGCGTCCTCGCAGCACAAGGGGTGCAATGTCCGCGCATCAATTTTGCGTGGACATAGGCAACTCCAGGCTTGTCCGCTGTGGTGCCTCTTTCTTTCCTGCCACCTCTGTCTTGTGAACTCTCTTCCATCTTCTGTATTTCCCTCTGCATTTAATCTCAATTTCTTTAAAGCCCGCGTCTGCGCCCACCTGAGAAATTTGCGTTAGGTGGGTACTGTAGGGGTGGTTTTTATTTTCTGGATTTTGTACTCTATTTACTTTCATTTTTATTCTTTTAACACCCCCTCCTTGAATAGGGCTTTGCCCGTGAGTGGTGGTGATGTGTAAAAAAAAAAAAAAAAAAAAAAATATATTGAACTGTTTGAAAGAACATATTTGAATGATTACCTAAATTAAAAAAAAAAAAAGGTATGTGGAGGATGTTTTTGCGGTAATGCATGAGCCTTTAAAGACATCAAATGTTATAGGTTTCTTGAACTCCCATGTCCCTTCTTAACTTTACATCAGAGAAGAGGATACATTGCCATTTTTGGACGTTGGTTGTACATTCTAGTAATAGTTTTCCAGATTTAAAGTGTTCATAAAAGATTCTCACAGTAATTTCTATATACATTGATATTCTTTGCATTCTGTACATGCAAAGAAGAGATTGAAATTTTCACAGGCTCTGAGATCTCAAAAAATCTGTTACCTACTATTTTTGCAGTATAATTTGGTCCATATTAGAGGCATTTTTAAATAATTGTCACCCAAACTTTATTATTAACTTTTGTTAAAGCTAAAAACATTTTAGTAATCCTGAGAATGTTACTCATTTCTCGATCAAGAAAGTTTTAATTTATCAACAACCATCTCTAGAAAAACAAAAGTTTATGAAAAAAAAAAAAAAAAAAAAAAAAAACATATAAAAGCTAATACAACTCATGAAAATGCTACAATCAATAACATGTTTTTTTTAAAAAAGTTTTGTTATCCAAAATAAAACAAAAAGTTGAAGGAAAAGATCTACAAAATTTAAGTGTTATAAGTGTGAAGTAATTTAAATTGGTGAGACTGATGGGTTCCGAAGGAGAATTTATCTACATAAATATAGTTTATGAACAAATGACCACTTTTCTGCTTTATGCAAACTTTAACAACATTGAGTTAATTTGTTCATTAGCAAGTTGATGGCTAACTTGTCCAATCCTTTCATTATAAAAATATAAAACTGCTTTGATTATGAGTACTTTTGACAATAACGTAAACATGAATAAAAATAGTTGCTCATTAGATATTATCAATAATTACATTAAGAATAACAACAGGTACAAAATCATTGTCTCAAAATTAGCAACAGAAAACACAACTTTTGTTTTTACTTTGGGGTGTATCCTTGGCAACAGAAAAGAAGATAACTAAAAGATTACTGGTCTTCTTTTTATTCATTTTTATTTAATCACTTGAAGAAGATGGTTTGGGTTAAACCAAGAAATTTATCCTCATTTTACTCTTTTAATTTTTTAACATTGAATTATAACAAAACCTTTAACTTTTTAACTTTGATTTTTTACTCTTGAAATTTTTAAGCGCATATACGAGGGCAGGCTGAAAAAAAAATGCCTGTCAATGTGTTGCTAAGCAATGGAAACAGTTATAATAAACATATTCAGAACTGCATTTGAAAGATTGAAGCTTGTAGAATAGATTTGACACATGACAGTATAGTTATTACCTTTCATTGTTGTGCAGTGATAAAAAAATGAAGGCTAATTGTGATACTTTGTTGAAGCAATGTGCAGTGACTGAATTTTTGCATGCTGATGGTGTACAGAATGTGACTAAAATTCATCATGCTTTGTCCGATGTGCATGGGACAGACACTATGGATGTTAGTAATGTTCGATGATGGGTTCGTAAAGCAACTCTTTTCAATAAAGGTGAAATTCGATTCATGATGCTCTGAGAAGTGGTTGCCCCATTAAAGCTGCTATAGAATGACCGGAAAGAAAATCGGAGGGGATAAATTCTGAAAGAGAAAAGTTTATCAATCAAAGATTCGTGCAATACTCCATTGGAGGCTTTCAATATGTCTATCATGACACCAAAAGATTTACTGAAAAAATGCTGAAGAGAGGAAGACCAAGAGTCAGGGGGAAGGGAAGGAAAATCACCAGTAGAACTTTTTTATGAAAGACATACTGGCGATCAGAGATACGATTAGAAGATATGAGATCTTTCCAACTTTTAACGCGAAATTTTTGAAAGAAAGGAAGTTGAAAAAAATGGGACGGTACCTGAAGGGTGAAGAGGTCTCCCTTTTTCGGCACATGCTGATGAGAGCGCATTTCAGTGAGAAGGGAAGGTTGAAATAGAAAGACAGGGACAAAATATTTTTCCAAAGCAGGGTGCAAGCCAAAGAGCACAAATATTAAGAACCACAGGAAGGAGACCATCCGTACCGTATACCTTCTTAGTGTAAAGCTAAGAGGGAGCAGAAATGGACTTTTTTAAGAAGAATTTACAATTTTAGACAAATGAATTTTGAGGGGGGGAGGGGGATTGAAGAAAGAGGTATTGCTCCGAAATCATCTAAAGTTGAATTAGTTTCAAAAGTCTGAGCAAAAAGTACAGTTTTTAAGAAGGTGAAACTGCAGTTGTGCTGAAAGACTGTATATATATATATATATATATATATATATATATATATATATATATATATATATATATATATATATATATATATATATATATATATATATATATATATATATATATATATATATATATATATAGCGGGAAATGTGAGCAGTTTCTCCTTGCCCTTAGCTCCGAATGACTCAGTCGTTAAACGAGTACATCAGTGGAATTCTCTTGCCACTGAGGGAATAATCTCCGGCATCCGCGATAGGCCTGGCCAGCCAGCGGTATTCGCCGTGGGCTCTTGAAACCCAAGGATCTTTCTCGACAGATTCCACTGACAGGACGAAAATTCCTTCCTGGGGGAAGGTGAAAAAAAAAAAAAAAAAAAAAAAAAAAATATATATATATATATATATATATATATATATATATATATATATATATATATTAATATATATATATATATATATATATATATATATATATATATATATATATATATATAAAATGCATTTTGAATTGAGAAATTAGTGTTTGGTGTTACTAAGAACAAGAACAGATTTTGCATGATTTTGGGATGAAATATAAATGGCATGATTTTCTGGAGTTTGAAAACAACAGTAATTCCTGAAGGCAGCATCCCTGCGGAAAATAGCACAAGAATAAGTAGAGTTAAACCAAGGTTTGTAAGGCTTAGAAGAAGGGGAAGATTATAGAATATAGTCTCCATGCTACAGTGAGTCACCTCGGTCATGTGCTCTTCACAAGCACTCTCACAGAAGTGATAATCATTCCACAGGAAATCAAAGAAGTAAGACCGAAAACTTAACCAGGTTGGTCACTGTAATGTCACAATCGTTTCCCCAAATGCGTGGTAATCTTTCATGCGGAAGACTTCCAAAGATAGAATAGGATGGATACAAAGATAATAAAGCAATCAGAAGAACTCAGAGGAAGATGGAATTTGACAGTATAAAGAAATGGTTTAGAAGTTTAAAAGAAGATCTAGAATATTGGGTTTATCTTCAAGACGATCAGGTACTCTAGTAGGGAACTGCACCCACTACCCAAAGTTGTTTTGGATGGAGAATTGAAAGACACATTCACCAGCTGTGTTGTGAAAACTGTAAGAAAATCATTGACAGTGGTGAATATTGAAATCATCTAATATGTAAATTTCTGAGAAAGAAATTGAAAAGAAAATGTTCTCTGTTTTGGAATTTAGTATAGTTTATAAATTAGGAGATAAGTAAACAGAACAAATGAATTTATTTGTAGAATGGCAAGAGAACTTTAGCCACATGGTGGAAAATTCAGAAGTCTCTAAATTAGAGAGACAAGAGTAAACAATATCGTAGGGTACATATGCATAGCAACCTCTTTTAGCTGAAAATTGAAGATATAGATAGTGAGAGAAAACAGGAAATGGTTTGCTATCAGAATGCTCAAGCACTCGAGTTTCTGTCAAGAGTAAGAGGTTAAGTCTAAAAGAAGAGAGGTAGTATTCAGCAAAATGGAAATTGTATTTAACACCACGAATGTTGCAGTAATCAATGAAGAAATTAGACTACTCACTAGGGCAAGTTGGATGTAAAGTCTTGGTGGCACTAGCCTTTTATCACCTATCAATTGTTTTGTTTTAAAAAAAATAAGTTTTGTGATCATTGAATATTTTCAATCTTTTTTCAACTTTCATTAGTTCAGTAAAAAAAATTTGGTATCTGTATCGGTATCAGGTGGTTTAAAATTATTGGTATCATTATCAGTTAAAATTTTGGTATTTTGCAAAATAAAGATGTGCGCAAAAATTGAGCTTATTTTTATTTTACTTAGAGGTTTAAAATTTACTGTTATGCAAAATATGTATTTTTAAATTGTGAAAAAATATTTAAATATGCCTACTAAAAAACAGGCTTAGTTTAAAAAAGCTTTCTTATTTAAAAACAATAAAAATCATTATATATATATTAATACATTAATATATTTATAATTATGATACTCTTGGGTGTTGTGATATTTTGAAACTACATGCCTGATGTTACATGCCTGATGTTACTCTTAATGTGTAGACCGACCATAAGCTGGAAAAATAAAAGAAAAAAAACTAGTAATTGTGGAGTTTGCCAATTATTGAAATTTATGTTTTTAAGTTGTAATATTAACAGTAAAGACTTACATGTGGTGAAAAATAATTTCTTGTAAAACAATTATTGTGCTCATTAATGAGCCAAAATTGGCCATTTTAAACTTAAAATTAAAAAATTATAATTAATTTTTAAATTTCTAGACATTTCATTCCATTAATAATTAATGGAATAAGATGTCTAGATGGGGCATTCCTTTTAATAAAAAGGGGACAAGGATATTAGGATAAGTTACCGGAGATGTAATGGTTTTACTCACCCTTATTTTTGTTCTGGGACTGCTTTGTTCAAATGAATTTTCTCCTGGAAATAGTTTTCAAACGGAGCTCTAAGCAGCTTAGGTTTCTTCAAGGCCAAAATAATGATACTTCTTTCTATTTGGCACTCATTTACTGATGTCCAGATACAAGATTTCTCAAGGTAGATATAAATTATATTAATACAATTGTCATTACTAGCAGCATGAAAAATATGTTAAGACTTTGCTACTGTTAACAGCGTTATAACTAAACAAGAATAGTTAACATGATGAAAAAGTAGGTAGCAAGTTTTTTAAAAATGTTTCCAATCAGGAAAACAATGTAAAAATGTTTTTCCTCTTCTTCAATGCCACTTTTTTTGGGAAGTCATTGATAAAAATTATGGATTTTTTGTAAGACCAGAAAATCTCAGGTTTTTAGACCCACCATAAGTACAGTTTTTAAGAAGGTAAAACTAGTCCTACAAGAAATCATTATATGATATAGAATTATTATACAGGTATCGATCCATCTCTAGTGTATAGTATACAAAGTATGACAAAAATATTTGCTTTTTGAATGTCAACCCAGTGGGCACAACCTAGGCAGGGAGAGAGAGATTAGATATTTGGTCGGCATTATGTCATTAGGGTTACAAGCATTGTGAGAAAGTATGAATAATAACATACAAGGCAATGAAATGAATAATTGGAATTTAAAACCTTTTAATCAATAGTTTAGTGCGATCCTTTGCCTTATATTACAGCCTAAAGATTTCAAAATATGATATTGTCTTAGAAAGATAGCATCTTGAGTCATGCTCTGGCATTTTTCAAGTTCTAATCTTAGTTTTCATGACAGAAAGTCCAGTGAATATTATAGCTGTTAATAGTGACTATAAAGGAAATCATGCAGAAGAATAGATTTTGAAAGAGAATGCTTATATAAAGAAATTATAGAGAAGTCATTAATGAATAGTATAAAGAACATTAAAAATAAAAGGGAACCTTGTGGTGAATATTGGATTTTTGAAATAGCTGTTATAGAGACTATAAAGGAAATTATAAGAATGATAGATTTTGAAAGTGAAAATTAAGAAATCAAAGCTTTTGTGCTAGCCATGATTGAAAGAAGCGATTTCAATGGGCTCAGCAAATATTCATGGAAATTCTGGAGCATAGAGTAACAAGAGTCAGAGAAAAGAGAAAGATTACCTCCAGTTGATTCCTTGTTGAAACCATGCTAGCGTTATGTGGTAAAGGTTGAAGAATTTTTGATGTTTCTGAATCCTCTGATTTATGATAAATTAGAAAACTTTAGAAGAAAAAAAGTACCTTGTTTTAAATGATCATATATTTCTGTCAGTACAGAAATGTGGAAGTAACAGGTAGAGACAAAACCATTTTCCAAAGTAGAGTGTTTGTTCAAAAGTATAGGAGTAGTCTATCTTTGTCAAACATTTCTTTTATTAAGCACAAAGACCAGAAAATAATATCTTAGAAGAAATTCCTTGTATTAATAGAGTTGGAGGAATAGTATCAAAAATCTAGTATAATTAGAGGGAATATTTTTAGTGCAAATTTAGTTTTGTTTGAATGTATGACAGCTATTGAACGTAGGAAAAATGGTAAAAGGAGAAAGTAAGGAGTGTCAGAAATAGTATTCCTTTATCTAGTGAGAATAGATTTTCAATATGTTAGAGAGTAGATTTCGTTGTGAAATATAGAACTCTGACATTCTTCATTGTTACAATGTTTGTAAATTAGCAATTTTGTTTGCAGTTGTATGTATCCATGTAAATTCATGAAAGATGTTAAAAAAACATGTAAAATTTTCCTTGTTACTTTATTCATAACTTCTTTCTCGTACCATATATTGTAGAACTGCTGGAACATTACATTCTAATAGTTAGTCACCTCTAAAGAAATGATTGAAAACACTATGATTTGTTACTATTAGTTTGTAAGTTCAGAGTATATAAAAGCTCATAAACTTGAGCAAATTTAAAAATTCATTTTCTTTGAGCTATTATACTTTATTTTTTATTTCTTTTTAAATAATGAATTTGTAATATAGGGTAGTTTTTATATTGTGTGTATATGATGTTTTAACGAAATATTTTTTATTATTTCAGCCAAGATGATGTAATTGAATGTGATCGACGTCATAGAAGTCGTTCTAGGTCTTTAAGTCGTTCTAAAAGGAATAAAAGAAGATCACGATCATTGTCTAATTCACGTTCCCGTCACAGACGATCTCGATCAAGATCAAGAAATAGAAGGTAAATATAGATTCGTTATTTTCAGTGATAAACATTTAATTTATTGATTGTTAAAATTAGGTTTTAAAAAAATAAAATCAGTTTTCAATTAAAGCTATATAATTACACATGTATTAATTTAAAAATTTTTTTTTTTATGTGTGTGTGTGCATGTGTGTGTGTGTGTAAAATAAAAGCTCACATCTCATGAGCATTGTCCCACTCCAGGAGAGGAGCTTTTATAGGTAAAATATACCTAGGATCCGCAAGTGATACAGAACCAGTGCCATCAAGCACGTGAATCAATCAGTCCACCATTTGTGCCATTGTTGATGGCACAAATATATGTAGTTTATATTTAAAATGTAAAGGATTGTGAAATAAATAAATTCTGAATAGTTTTTTTCATTATATATATATATATATATATATATATATATATATATATATATATATATATATATATATATATATATATATATATATATATATATATATATATATATATATATATATATATATATATATATATTAAAAATTGGATAACAAAAAATGTATGCGGAAGCATTTTGTAATTGGATTACATCACATTGCAGCATGATAAAAAGCAAAAAATTTATTTAATTAATAATTATATATATATGACTTCTACGTTTCGACATTAAGATGCCATTAACAAGAAGCTGTAGATAAAAAACATAAATAAAAAATAAAAATAAAAAAAAAAAAAAAAAAAAAAAAAAAAAAAAAAAAAAAAAAAAAAAAAAAAAAAAAAAAAAAAAAAAAAAAAAAAAAAAAAAAAAAAAATAATAATAATAATAATAATAATATATAATTATTATTATTATTATTATTATTATTATTATTATTATTATTATTATTATTATTAAAAAAAGCAAAATAATAATAATAATAATAATAATAATAATAAATAATAATAATAATAATAATAAAAATAAAAATAATGATAATAATAATAATAATATATGGAAATAAGAAAATAAAAAAAAATAAAAACAATTTTTATAACAAATGAAGTAAACGCAATTAACAGAAGGAGTATATTAAATTTAAATTTAAAGACTGAAAGCTGTAGTCGAAATGAAACATTATGATTGAATCAAGTGAAAGAACTTAGTTTTGAAAAGAACAGTATGTACGAACACACACATTACCATAAAAACAGACTTATGACTGTGAATGCATACATAGACATGCATATAAAAGGATACACATACACATGAATACATAAATATATATTCATATGTACTCATTCTACACATACATGCATGTATGCATATGTACATACATAAGTACATGCATGCAATCATATGTACATGCAAGTACATACATACACATTTAATAGATATACCCAAACATGCATAAAAACATACATATGCTCATGATGCATACATACATATACACATATATACAAGTATACTGACATGCAAATATGAACCGACCGTGGCCACGGCTAAAAATCAGGGAAAACCACGGTTTGCCTGCTGGGGTTAAAATGGCAAATTATACTTAAGGGGACAGTCCAATTTAAAAATTTTTTTCCCAATTTTCAGCAGATACTCCTGAAATTTTCAGTGTAAATTGTTTATTTTTTTTTTTTTTTCATTTCCCCCCCCCCCCCCATCCCTGTTGAAAAAGTCCATTTCTAGCATTTTTGTGAGTCTATAATTTAAAGATTTCCCCCCTCCCCGGAAATTTGCCCATTTTTCACATGAATGGCGGAACCAAACGACTTCGGAATAACTTTAAATTTGGATTGTATATTCAGAATTCTGTGGGCTACAAAAGTTTCTAACAGACTTTTGTTCCCAGAATTTTTGGAAAAAATGTTATAAGCTGAAAACTGACCAACTATTGGAGGGGAAAAAAAAAATACTACAACTAAAGCATTTTAAATTTTTGGTGGGTGTATAGAGGAGGGATGGGGCTACAAATTCCTCTCTGTACTTTATTCAATGCGATTCGTTGGTCTCGAGATTTAGCCTTCAAAAAGGTCCATTTTTGACCAAATTTCAAAAATTCTCTAAGTTTGAGAGACTATATATCGTTTCCAACAAATAACATTTAATAATGCACTAAATAAAAGTTGTAGTCATGTCCCTCCTAAACATTATCCAAAAATAAAAAAAATTAGTAGGTAGCATTTTAATTTTAAAAAATTTTTTTTAGATAATTTTTTTTTCTCCGGAAAGGTATGATTTTTGCAAAAAAAATTTCAAGAGGTTATAACATTTTTTCTAGACGTGATATCAAAAATCAGTTCCCACCAATGCAAGAAATTGGGGCTAAGATTATTCAGTTAAATTTTCAGCTCATGTGAACCAGTGGTTTGACCCCGTTATTCATTTTTATTCAACTTTGTGTCCAAATAACTTTCAAACCATTATAGGCTCAGAAAAATGCTTGAAATCAACTCAGAACTTCGGGAAAAAATGCATATACCCTGATTTTGGTCAAATAATAAAAAAAAATTTCAAACAAAATATAAGAAAATTAAGATTTTTTTCTTGTTTTTTTTTCAATATTTTCATTTTCTTTTCTGTTTCTTTTGACCGCTCCTTTTCTGCTATTAAATGTTCATCTTTGTGTTTTGATTTTAGACGCCCCATAAAGATTTGGTTGAAAATTTTTTACTTGTGGCACCCGGAGGTCCTCTTCTAATTTCCTGACTGCATATGTTACATTTGGCTATTTCGAACCTATCCTGAAACATTGTAAAATACTCCAATACTGATCTTTTAACCATATTGACTTAAAGTATAAACAAAATAACTTTTAAAATAATGTAGTTAAATGATACAAGTTTGATACATAGCAATAAAATAACAATATGTATAAATATAGGTTATATTGATAATTTTATATCTTACATTTTTTCAAACTTACCTTAGGGTCTTACCTAAGTAAATCTGTTGAATCACTATTATGAATCAGGAAAAAAAATGTTTTAAAAATTTTTTGTAGTTTTTTAAAACTTTTATTATACAAAATCTATAATTTTCTGAAATATTTTCATAGAAAATTCATTGTAATCATTAATTTAAGTAAATTCTACTCCTTCCTTACAATTAAATCAACCTCAATTAAATTTATATCTAATTTTCGTAACATAAAATTTCAGTGCTTTTGAACTCTACAAATTTTAGGCAACCTTTTGCCAGAACCCCGGTCCTGACCCAGGCAAAATTCCAGACCCTGTCGGTCCCTACATACAAACATACAAATACATATGAACAATATATCCACCATACATAACATGCATATATTTATACATTCATACAGACATATATACATGAACACTCACACATATATACATACATGCATGTACACATGTATACACATGTATATACATACAAATACATGGAACATATGCATTCATGTGTATTGCATGATGGCATATACACATAGACACATACACAAACTGCAAGCATGCATACATTCAACAAACTTGTACCAACATATGTGCATAACAAGGAACACACACACACACACATGACACGTGAAGTGGGTGAAAAAGTAATGCAGAAATGAGATTATAAATGGGTAGTCACTGTCAAAGATAGGAGACGTAATAAAGCAACTACTATTAAGGAAGAGAGGATTTAAGAAGAACTTCTAAATATGTAAGAGTGCTAGACAGAGGGGGAACTAGGTTGGTACTATGTGTAGGGGGTTGTTGATATGTTGGTGTTAAGTTCTGGTTTGTGGTTGTTAATATATAAAGATTCTAAAATACTGGGAGATGAAAAGTCAGAGTGAGAATCAAGAATTGTGAAGTGCTTAGATTGAGGAAAAAAGTTACAGGAGAGAGAGTGGTTACGAATGTTGGAGAAAGGAGGAGTGGACAAAGGAAGAGAAATACTGAAAGAAATTCCTTGGTGTTCGCAGATGCGTGTGCGAAGCAGTCTTGTAGTGGAACCAATGTAGCCTCTATTGCATACTGGGCAAGAAAATTTATACAATACAGAAGCTGACAGGAGAGGAGAAAAAGTAGGTTTATAGTGAAAGAAGGAAGAAATCTTGAAAGGGGTATTGTAAGAGAATTGAAAATCAATGTGTGGGAAATGTGGAGATATGGATTTGCGAAGATTTCGTTATGTTAGTAGTGGTCAAGATAAGGAAAACTGAAATATAGTGTGTTTTTGGAGGCTGTTAAGACAATGTCTGAGGAAGGATATTTATCCTTAAGAAAATTAAAAATGTATTGTGGAACTATGTTGGGAGGGAAATTGTGAGTGTCAAATAGTTTATGGAGGAACAAGAATTCTTTATGTAATAAGTGGTAAGAAGAGGAAGCTATAATAGTATTAGTTTTATGGGATAATGGAGATGCACTATAAAAGTTTATGGATGGTGTGAAAGCTGGTTTCCGGTAAACAAGCGTGGAAAGCATGTGGAGTGCTAGTAATTAGATATCAAGGAAAGATAAAGAAGATTGGTGGTGGTGTTCTATGGTGAATTTAATATTGGGGTGTAGTGTGTTTATGTGTGTGAGAAACTTATTTGTAGAGTCTAAAAGGAAAGAGACAGAAAATATCATGTACGTAACATTTGAAAAATGTTGGAGTGACATGTGGAGTAGGAATAAGAAAGGAGTTTAATAGATGAGAAATGAAGAAGTCAGCAAGGATGGGTCCTAAAGGAGAGCCCATGTCTACTCCGTCTATCTGCTTGTATGTGGAGTATTTGTGAATAAAGGAGTTGTCAGAAGTGGCAAAAGATGATAATGTAGGAAAAGTAAAATGGCTAAATTGTGAAAAAGTGAGTGATAGTGAAAGATGACTGATGAGAAGATCTGCTGTTTGTTGAAGGGGGATGTTGGTATATAGAGATTGTATGTCTAATGAGCACATAATTGAATTATGAGGTGAAACTGATTGCATTTGAGGGATGAAATTGTATGAATTGGAAACGGTATGAAGGGATGAAAAAGAGATTTTAATGATTTGAGCTAGATATTTGACAAGATGAAAATTATGCATGCGACATGCTGCAAAAACTGGTCTGAGGGGGCAGTTAGGTTTGTGTACTTTAGGGGCTCCATATAGTGACTCTAATGAAGTTCCTGTAGGGTAAATTTGTTAGTAAAGCGATTCTTCAATTAAACAACGATTCTTGAGAGATGAAATTTAAGAAATTATAGCTTTCTTACACTGAGCATTTGGCATTTCCTCTTCCTACCACTTATTACATAAAGAATTCTTGTTCCTCCATAAACTATTTGACACTCAATTTCCCTCCCAACATAGTTCCACAATACATTTTTAATTTTCTTAAGGATAAATCTCATAAGGATGAATCCAAGAGCTAACACTCAGCAAAAATTAAGCCACAAACTCATTCATTATATTTGTTTTTTCCAAATTATCTTTTTTGTTATCTTTTTAGTCAGATATTCCAGAAGTAAAATTTAACTAATAAAAGACATTATTCCATTCTCTACATATATGACAGCAGAGGTCCAAGCTGTGAAGTCACAAGACTTTAATTTAGTCAGAATCAGCCAGAGCATTGCTATAATGTTGAGTGTTGGTGTTGAGATAGTTTTTTTTTTACTATAAAATATTGTTCATATTTCTAATTCTGTCTGATAATAAAAGTTAATAACATAACATTTATTATTTTCGTTATATAGTCTACTTTGTAAATTTCATACCTGCCATTAATAATTTCAAGTGTAAGTGGAGCAGAAGCTATATCAGGTGGAAGCTGGAAGCTTGAGCTAGGCAAATTCAGAATGTTCGAGTCAGAGCTTGAACTGGCTATGCATTTTAAAGCTCCTCAGCCTTATTTAGAAGAGAAGATATATCCATATTCAGATTTGTTTATTTAATATTGGATATTTATTTTGAGATATAGATTATTCTTCTGGTTAAAATGCCTTTTGTATGAGTAAATTGAGTTTTTTTTTTTTTTTTTTTTTTTTTTTTTAAATAACTTTTAAAAGATCAGTATTAAAGGCTCATCAGTGTATGTTTTGGTAATTTTCTACAGTAATTTTATTTCCCTGAACACCTATTTTTAAAAGGGTAAAATACAATTCCTATTTTCTGAATTATTGTAAATTTGGAAAATAAACAGAAATTTAATACAGGCAAATAGTGAATAAAAAATATTTCAAAGTAATTCCTTCTCTGAGGCTGCTGCTTTTCTGGATGCCATTATAAATTGTTTCTTTATTTTAAAAATTCTGTTGTTTGTGATAGTGTATGTGTGTAAAAGTAGAACCTACTCTGTGTAGAAGAATGTGGAAATAAGTGCAAAAGGTTGCTTTCATTAGACACGAGTAAAATGCAAAGTACCCTTAACACCTCATATACCCAATAGGGAGTAACCTCATAACCTCGAGAATATTACTTCCTCCCCTATATATATATATATATATATATATATATATATATATATATATATATATATATATATATATATATATATATATATATATATATATATATAATATATATATATATATATATATATATTAAATTTTATTAATGATCAAGATTTTTAAGAGTTTGAATTAGCATTAAATTTTTTGAAACCCATCTTAGCTTAGATAATTTCCCCTCCAAAACTACATCAAGTACCACAAAATACACTGGCCAAAGTACCTCAGAATGTAATAATATGCAATTTAAAGTAGTTTAACATAATAAGTATGCAGGAACTTTCTTCCATGATGAAAATTGAGAAGAAAGTTTTCAAGTAATTGACACTTGTAGGCAAACTTAGTCATACAGTTGATGATAATTTTATTATTATTGAAGCCGCAAAAATCAGTTAGAATGAAATAACAAAACACATGAATTATAACATTAGACATGAATAGAATAACTAACAGACTAGTGCAAGGTATTTAAACATTTAATAACTAAAATGTTTCCTTTGTGCATGTGTTAACTTACTTTTACTTAAATATTTAAGTATTTTAACTATTTAAACATGATTTTAATTCAGCATTTTATACCCATTAATATTTTAAATAAATGATTTTAATATTTTGAATAATTTACACATTTTATTAAGTGTGTGTATATATATATATATATATATATATATATATATATATATATATATATATATATATATATATATATATATATATATATATATATATATATATATATATATATATATATATGAAAGAGTGTGTGTGTTTTAGCTACTTCTTTCCATTTGTTTAATTTTTTTAATTTTTTTCCAGATCAAGGTCAAGGGAAAGAGAACGAGAGAGAGAAAAGGACAGAAGAGATCGAGAAAGAAGTAGAAGAGACAGAGAGAAGGAAAAAATAAATTACGAGAGAGAAAGAGAGAGAAAAAAAAGAGGTTTGCCTCCTATGAAGAAAGAACATTTAAGTATATGCTCAACAACTCTTTGGGTTGGACATTTATCGAAATTGGTACACCAAGAAGAATTATCTGATACATTTGGTGAATATGGAGATATAGTGTCTATAGATCTAATACCTCCACGAGGATGTGCCTTTGTATGTATGAATCGAAGACAGGATGCTACCAGGGCTTTAATTAAGCTAAAGAATCACAAAATGCATGTGAGTATATATATATATATATATATATATATATATATATATATATATATATATATATATATATATATATATATATATATATATATATATATATATATATATATATATATATATATATTAGGGGTGTATCGGTATCGGCAGTATCGGCCATTTTTTGGGGTATCGGTATTGGTTAATATGGCTGATACTTGGCCGATACTCCGATACTCCTTACTTTTTGGGTGAAGAATTATGAGAAACTTTAGATTAAAAAATAAATCTAGAGTCGATATATAAAAGTTCTAATAAGGAATTCTTTAAGCTAGCCCATATATATATATATATATATATATATATATATATATATATATATATATATATATATATATATATATATATATATATATATATATATATATATATATATATATATATATATATATATATATATATATATATGGGCTTCGTAGGTGATGGTGGTCTGTCGGTGGAAGCCCATATACTATGATTATATTTTATACGAAACAAAATATTGCAGGTCACTTTTAGTCTATTGTTCACAGATGCTGTCACTAACTTACTAGCAATAATGAAACAACTTAGGCCTTGCAAGGAAACAAGTTCACTATTTACAATGTTTATTTTTGACACACTTAGTACGTATATAAAATATGTGATAATACAATTTAAAAATATGCATCACATAAAAAGTAATAGTAACAAGCCTATCTAGCTGCGAAATTTTAGACGGCGTTTTGAAGAGTTTTTAAGCAATCTGAAGCAACGCCACTTCCAAAGCTCGGGCTTTTATTTTTGCGCGCTCTACTAGATGGCATTTTAGCGCTATGTTTAAAATAAAACAAATGAAATAATTAAATAGATTTCAACTCCCCTATATATATATATATATATATATATATATATATATATATATATATATATATATATATATATATATATATATATATATATATATATATATATATATATAATATATATATTCGCGCTCACCTTCTCCTAAATTGGAGTAAACTCTCCTTCGCACACACAAAACATTAATACAGACACCCTTTAAAGAAAAAAAAAAACAAAACTAAATGATGGCCTCAACAAAAGTAGCCTCGGAGAAGCCCTGGGGGGCGGCTTTCAAATATAGCCCCTCATCCACCCCTTCCCCCATCACCACTTGGGAGTTGGTGGCCTTCGGTGATGGGGTTGGTGCCACCAAGATATAGCTGCCGTCCTGATGCAAGGTCTATTTTTTTCATTAATTTCTGCAATATTCGCGGTCTGCACTCTAATTTCCACTTTGTTGAAAATCACCTCTCTTCTTCTAGACCTCACCTCTTATTCTTGATCGAAACTCAGATTGTTGAGCGTTCTGATAGCAAACCCAATTCTGTTTCCTAATACTGTCTCTATCCTCAATTTTCAACCAAAGTCGGATGTTATGCATACGTGCTTAACGATGTAGTTTGTTCTCGTGTCTCTAATTTGGAATCTTCCGAATTTTCAACCTTATGGCTTAGGCTCTCTTGCCATTCTACGACTAAATTCATTTGTTCAGTTTATTTATCTCCTAATTCTACTGACTATCCTAAA
This sequence comes from Armadillidium nasatum, assembly GCA_009176605.1. Lineage (NCBI taxonomy): Eukaryota > Metazoa > Arthropoda > Malacostraca > Isopoda > Armadillidiidae > Armadillidium > Armadillidium nasatum. The sequence goes on along the minus strand of SEYY01000469.1, from coordinate 4,337 downwards.
TTCTTCGACTATTTAAACTCCAAAATAGAGCACAGTCTCTCTTTTTCTCCTTTCTCTGAAATCATCATAATAGGTGATTTCAATGTTCACCACCGCCAAAGGCTTTCATCTAGTTCTCACGATACAGCTGGTGAACGTGGCTTCCATTTCAGTATCCAAAACGACCTTGAGCAGTTGGTGCAGCTCCCTACTCGTATCCCTGATCGTCTTGGAGATGAACCCAACATTCTAGACCTTTTCCTAACTCTAATCCTTCTCCTTATACTGTTAAGCTCTTTCCTCCTCTGGGTTCTTCTGATCACCTTATCTCTGTATCCTCTCCTATTTCTTCAAGTCTTCCGCAGGAAAGACCCCCTTCTATTGAAAGGAAACGTTTGTGGCACTTCGGTGCCGCAAGCTGGTCGGACTTGCGGTCGTACTTCTTCGATTTCCCGTGGAATGATTATTGCTTCCGTGGGAGGGGTCCATCGGAGTGTGCAGAACGCATTACCGAGGTGATTCTCTCTGGCATGGAGGCGTACATTCCATATTCTTTCCCTTTTACTAAACCTAACAAACTCTGCTTGTTCTCATGCTATCCGCCGCAGGGATGTTGCCTTCAGGGGTTACCGTCGTCTTCAAACTCCAGAAACCCTCGCTACTTAAATTTCATTCCGGAATGAATCTATCCTTCGAAACACTAAAACCTCATTCCCCGGTAAAAAATACAATAATCTTTCTGGTTCCTCCTCTTCACGTTCTTTCTGGCATTTTGCAAAAAATGTTAACTCTAACTTTGCTCTTCCTCTTTCCCTCCTTCAATATCTTCTGACGGCACAACTGCTGTTTTACCTTCTAAAGCTGAACTCTTTGCTTAAACTTTTGCCTCTAATTCAACCTTAGACGATTCCGGAGCTATTCCTCCTCCTTCAACCCCTCTAACTCAATCATGCCTAAAATTTGAATTTCTTCTAAAGATGTCATTTCTGCTCTCTCTGAGCTTAATACTAAGAAGGCGTACGGTCCTGATGGTATTCCCCCTGTGGTTCTCAAAACTTGTGTTTCCGAGCTTGCACCCTGCCTTGGTAAGCTATTTCGCCTTTGCCTTTCTACTTCGACCTTCCCTTCTTGCTAGAAACGTGCTCTCATTCAGCCTGTGCCGAAGAAGGGGGATCCCTCTCAGCCCTCCAACTACTGTCCCCTTTCTTTGACCTCCGTTCTCTCTAAAGTTTTTGAATCTATCCTTAACAGGAAGATTTGGAAACATCTCAATTCTTCTAATCTTATCTCTGATCGCCAGTATGGCTTTCGTAAGAAACGCTCTACAGGTGATCTTCTTTCCCTTCTTTCTGACTTGGTCCTCCGCTCTTCGGCATTTCGGTGAATCCTTTGCTGTGGCGCTAGACATATCGAAAGCCTTTGATAGGGTCTGGCACAAAGCTTTGATTTCCAAACTCCCCTCCTTCGGTATCTATCCTTCCCTCTGTGATCTTCTCTCTAATTTCCTTTCCGGTCGTTCTATAGCAGCTGTTGTAGACGGCCACCGTTCTTCCTTTAAACCTATTAACAGTGGTGTTCCTTAGGGTTCTGTTCTATCCCCAACACTTTTTTTACTTTTCATTAATGATCTTTCTATTACTTCATCTCCTATCCACTCCTATGCTGATGACTCCCCACTTCATTACTCCTTTCAGTTTGAGAGACGTCCATCCCAGCAACAGTTATTAGACTCGAGAAGGGTAGCCTTGGAGCAACTAACCTCAGATCTTTCACGTATTTCCAATTGGGTCAGAGAAAACATGATTGTTTTCAATGCCTCAAAAACTCAGTTTCTCCATCTCTCCACTCGACACAATCTTCCACACAACTATGATATCTTCTTCGAAAACACACAACTCAAACCTACATCTGTTCTTAATATTCTCTGTGTTTCTTTTTCTGGTGATCTTTCTTGGAAAGATCACATTACTTTTCTTTCTAAACAAGCTTCTAAGAGGTTGGGTGTTCTGAGGCGCCTTCAGAATTACTTCACGCCATCCCAATTGCTTTCTCTGTATAGGGGTGTTGTTCGTCCCTGTATGGAGTATGCTTCACACATCTGGGGTGACTCCACTCATACAGTTCTCATTGAGAAAGTGGAGTTTAGAGCATTTCGTCTCATCAACTCTCCTGCTTTTACTAACTCTCTCCAGTCTCTTTCTGCCGGTCGAATTGTTGCGTCACTCTCTCTTTACTTTACTATCGCTATTACAACGGACACTGCTCTTCAGAACTCTCTCGTCGCATACCTCCTCCATTGACAAGAGCCCGGGCCACACGACTTTCTACACAGTCTCATCCTTTCTCTGTCCAACTCTCTGACCCCAGACTTAACCGCTATGCTCAATCTTACAAATACTCAACTTGTAAAGTCTGGAACACACTCCCTTTATCTGTTTTCCCAACTTCTTTGACTTGCATACTTTCAAACGCCGTGTATCTGGACACGTCGGCCAACATCGACCTGAATAGCATTTTTCCAATTCCTGTGGAATTCATTTAGCATGGGTCAGTCCTTTGCCCACTGGAGGAAATAAAGGGAAATATATATATATATATATATATATATATATATATATATATATATATATATATATATATATATATATATATATATATATATATATATATATATATATATATATATATATATATATATATATTAGTGATGGATCGGATGTCATTTTTTCTAATTTGCGGATGCGGATGTGGATGTCGAATTTTGGAGAAGTGCGGATGCGGATGTTGAATTTTCGAAAGTACGGATGCGGATGCAGATGTTGAATTTTCGAAAGTGCGGTTGCGGATGCGGATGTTGAATTTTCGAAAAGTGCGGATGCGGATGTTAATTTTGATGAGGATGCGAATGCGTATGCCATCATAATATATATATATATATATATATATATATATATATATATATATATATATATATATATATATATATATATATATATATATATATATATATATATATATATATATATATATACCTCCAATCCTCATAACTTTATTCTTCGCTGGATTGAATTTCAATCTCGTGTTTGCACATTTCCCTTCAAACTCTCTCACAAGTATTCTCATCTTTTCTCCAGATTCTGACACCAACACATGCCGCATCATCTGCAAAAAGTAAAACATTCACTTCACATTCACCCTCCATATTTCTCAACGTAATACTCTTCCCTTCTCTCTCCATTTTTCTAAGTAAACCATTCATCAATAGATTAAATAACATGGAGATATTACACACCCCTGTCTCAATCCCACTCCTATGCTAAACCAATCCGATAGTTCTCTCTTCACCCTCTCTCTTGATCTACAATTCGCATATATATATATATATATATATATATATATATATATATATATATATATATATATATATATATATATATATATATATATATATATATATATATATATATATATATATATTAGTGATGGATCGGATGTCATATTTTCTAATTTGCTTATGCGGATGTGGAATTTTGGAGAAATGCGGATGCGGATGTTGAATTTTTGAAAGTGCGGATGCTGATGATGAATTTTAATGAATTTCGGATGCGAATGCGGATGCGGATGCGGATGTTGATTTTGGTGCGGATGCCATCATATAATATATATATATATATATATATATATATATATATATATATATATATATATATATATATATATATATATATATATATTATATATATATATATATATATATATATATATTAAGGTGAAAGTCTGGTTACTTATGACCCCTTAATACTCTACTCATAAAGCTACTTTTCTTTTACAAATCGAATAGTGCGGAAAAATGGATCCTCGTGTTCAAGCTTCTTCGCCTTTTACTGTTAACACACACTCTCACAGACTTAAACTGTTGATATTTATCTTTTCAAGAATATTACCAGTAAACAAGCTACAAAAAAACTCAGGATACTATCTATCAGTGAAAATGCTCCATGATAAAATATAAAGTTTTTAATTTGAGAATATACAACCTCTGGATCACCACATCCAACTGAATACTCTACCAGGTATACCCATCAGTACACCTGTCAGAGCATACACCAAATGTGTAATATTTCCAGAGTTTTTTGATCTGACTCTGAGAATTAAATGATGATTAATATACAATGGCGAACCAAGGTTGATAAACCGCAATTAATTCAAGGAAATACAAAATTATGAATACTTTTGTATGTTTAACATCTTACAAAGACTGTGATTGATAAGTGTATATAAATATGAATATTTATAAATACTAGAAATAATTACAATTATCAGTCATACGCAAATATAAATATTTGTGTAAGTACAAA
>SEYY01000468.1:291206-298706 GCA_009176605.1 Armadillidium nasatum | reverse complement strand
TTTTTATAATTATATTTTATATTGTAATATATAATTATATATTATATTATAATTGTATATATTATAATTTTATTTATTATATATGTAAATTATATAATGAAAAATGTATATATAGTTCTTGCAGAAAATAATGATAACAGCGTGAAAAATAACAATGGTATAAATAATAATAATCAACCTAATTTTACAAATAAATAATAATAATAATAATAAAAAAAATAATAAATATCGTAAAGAATAAAATAGCTGTAAAAATAAGTAAACATGTAATAATGCTTATACTAATATTTTGCTACTAATTTTATTGCTATTACTATTAATAATAAATTTGTGTTAATAAAAATAATAATAATAATATAATTACTACTACTAATAATAAGAATATTGTAAGTACTACTACAACTACTGCTAATAATTAATATATATATATTATATATAATAATAATAATAATAATAATAATAATAATAATAATAATAATAATAATAATAATAATAATAATAATAATAAAAATAATAATAATAATAATATGGAGAAGGAGAAGGTTAACAATAATAGAGTTCATAAAATCAATAAATATGAAAACAATAATAAATATAATAATGGTAATAATATACACTAACCCCTTTGGACTCCTGCTCTCCTCTAATTTTAATTTCATCCTGGACGACTCTAACAATCCTCCTCCTATTCCTTCTCCTCTCAAATGTCCCATGCCTTTGCCTGTGATTACATTTGATCAGGAGTATGGGCTTCTGAAATCTATGAGCATTAAGAAGGCAAGCTTCCCGGATGGTATTCCTCCCCGAGTTTTAAGGGAGTGTGCCCAGTCCATTCTCCGTTCAACTTTTCTCTCTATGCCTCAATACTAATACTTTCTCTCAATGTTGAAAGAGCTCATTACTCCAACCTATTCCGAAGAAAGGTAGTCGCTCTGATCCTTCTAACTATTTTCCTATAGCTCTCACTTGTATTCTGTCTAAGATCTTTGAAACATTTCTCAACTATCATTTCATGGATTATCTGTAATTTCATTCCCTCTTTCTAATCATTAGTATGACTTTCGACGTTCGAGGTCTACCGGTGATATACTTTCCTATCTTACAGATTTAAGGTCTTCTGCCCTTATGTAGGGACCATGAGTAGACTTGTATGGTGGCGCTTGACATATCTAAGGCATTTGACAGTGTGTGGTATGCGTCACTGCTTTCCAAGCTCCCCTCCTTTGGTTTTCCTCCTTCTCTTTGTTTACTTATGCCTTGATTTTTTTCTAATCATCTGATTGGGCTACTTTTTCTTCTTCCTTTCCTGTCAATAGTGATGTTTCTCAGGGTTCTGTCTTGTCTCCTACTCTATTCCTACTTTTCATTAATGATCTTCTCAGTTGCTCGTCTAACCCTATCCATTCATATGCCAATGACTCGATGCTCGATTCTCTTACTCATTTCGAATCTACTCACTATTTTGCATCTACAGTTGCGTTTCGTCTTTATCTTTCCGATTGAATTCTTGCTGATCTGGATAGAATTTCCCAATGTTGTGGTTTCAACCTTGTGAAATTCAACTCTTTAAAAACTCATCTTCTTGAAATCTCCCTCTCAAAGACATCTCCTACCTTTTCTATTTCTTTCGATGGTTCTCCCGTCTCTCCTGTTGACTATATAAACATTCTTGGCCTTCACATAAACAAACAAACAATGTCTTGGAAACCTCGCATCACAATGGTTGATAGGGCGACCTCAAAGAAGTTGGGAGTTCTGTTTAGGTTGCGAAAATTTTATTCTTCTTCGCAGTTGCTCAATTATACAATGGTCTCATCCGCCCTTGTATGGAGTACAGCTCTCATATCTGGGTATGGTTCAGGTTTCATCTGTCTTTCGAATAGGGTTGAGTCAAAGGCTAAAAGACTTATAAACTGTTCTGCTCTTTCTAATTCACTTGATCACTTGATGTGGCGTTGGTGCCTTGTCTCTTTTCTATAGGTACCTGCAGCTGCAAATGCTCGAAGGAAACTGTCCACTCGAATACCTCCAGCTCTTTTTACTGCTGCCTCGTAGTACAAGGGGTGCTTTGTCTGCGCATAAATTTTGCATGACATAGGCAACTCTTGGCTTGTCCGCTGTGGTGCCTCTTTCTTTCCAGTCACCTCTGTTTATGGAATTCTCTTCCATCTTCTGAGTTTCCAGCTGAATTTAATCCCCATTATTTTAAAGCCCACTTCCGGACTTACCAACGTTAGGTTGGATTTATGGTTTTTTTTTTTTTTTTTTTTTTTTTTAATGCTCCAGCACCCCCTCCTTGAATTGGGCTCTGCCAGTGAGCGGTGTGATGTGTGATATATATATATATATATATATATATATATATATATATATATATATATATATATATATATATATATATATATATATATATATATATATATATATATATATATATTTGATATCTTCTTCGGAAACACGCAACTCAAACCTTCACTCCTTAATATTCTCAGTGTTTCTTTTTCTCGTGATCTTTCTTGGAAAGATCGCATTACTTTCATTTATATACAAGCTTTTAACAGGTTGGATATTCTGAGGGAGCTTCGTAATTTTTTCTTGCCATCCCAGCTGCTTGCTCTTCATTAGGGTATTGTTGGCAGCTGTATGGAGTACGCCTCACATATTTGGGGTGGTTCCACTCATACATCTCTCCTTGAAAAGGTGAAGTCTAGGGCTACTCGTCTTATAACTCTTCCTCTCTCATTAATTCTCTCCAGTATCTTTCTGCCTGTCGAAATTTTGCGTCCCTTTCACTATGCTATTGATATTACAATGAAAACTGCTCTTCTGAACTCTTCTGTCGCATACCTCCTCCATTTCTTCATAGTCTCATCCTTTCTCTGTCCAACTCTCTGACCCCAGACTTAATAGCCATGCTCAATCTTACGTGTTCTCAACAGGTAAAGTCTTGAACAAACTCCCTTTATCTATTTTCCCAACTTCCTATGACTTACACACCTTCAAATGCCGTGTATAAGGACATGTCAGCCTTTAACTTGACTAGATTTTAACTTTTTCCTAAATCTAGTGGAAATTTTATAAGGTTTCTGGCATTTTCCCACCAGAGGTGAATATAATATATATATATATATATATATATATATATATATATATATATATATATATATATATATATATATATATATATATATATATATATATATATATATATATATATATATATTAATCAGTGTTCAGAAAATTTTGTGTTTCATACTATTATCAAAGTCAATAACTAAAGTATTTGGAAGGCTTTTTAATATAACAAGTCAATGGAATCATGGAATATAGAAAATGGAGGTGTGTTCCAGACTTTGCCAATAGAGTATATGAAGGAGTGAATATGATGTTGAAGTTTGTGGTTAAAGAGTCGAAGAGAAATTGGATGAAAAATTGCTGAAAGTTGAGTCACATAGGTTTTCCTAAAAAAAAAAAAAATAATAATCAGGTTTATCATCAGAGTTCAAATGAGTGGTTTAATATGTAATAACCACTACAAAAAGAGGAATGTAGCTATAATTTGATTAGTTTGGAGAGAAGCGCTGAAAAGTTTGAATATACTCGTACTAGTTTATGAGACTAATAGGTCTGGACTATTCAAATTTCAAGAGTTTATTCGTGTGCATCACTATAAATGTGTGGCGTTGGCACATACTCATTAAATGAACTGATAATTCCGTTAGACAAACCACAAACTAGGGAACAGTTTTTTAAGTTGCCTTAGAAACACTCTAACTTCTTGCAGACAGTGGCTGTCTTCAACAGTTGCAATGAATCTAGCTGAATAGATATTAGAAAAAAGGTTAAAAAAAAGACAATGTATTTCCAAAGAATTAAAATTTTAAATCACAACTTTACGTAGGCTCTACAGGAAGTTTATGGTTATATTCAGGAAACTACTAAAAGAATCACTTAAATACAGAAGAGCAGAGGACTACTGATTTTCATTTCGATTTTCTTACTGACTCTTGAGTCTGAAGAAAAGAAACTATAATCACCATGTAAGCATTCCTTCAAGAAGCATACTGACAATCCAAGATACGATTGGAAGAATTAAAAAGGCTTCTAAATCTTTTTTCTTTAGGAGGGATTCAAAAGTTTTAAATAATAGAAGTTTGATGAACAGTTGGATTGTAGTTGGTGGGTTGAGAGGGGACCTTATTTTTTTTTTATTTTTTTTTTTTGCACAAGTTGGAATGAGAAGGTATTTAAATTTATAGTTAGGACTTTAGATGGTTGAAGAATTTAGTGTCATCAGTAGAGGCAGACGATAAATAAACGAAACAGAAGAACTGAATCTTAGATGAATCAAAAATGGAGAAACCCATAGAATATAAAATTAGGAAGAATCTAATACAAAAACACTTAACAGACAACGTCGTCTTGCACAAAAGCAAATATATATTTTTTTTTTGAAAATTGGAGACAGACTCAGCAAGAAGAAATGGAGAAGGGCATGCTATATTATCGTTAAAATAGGGAATAGGACCGAACTTTGAGGAATATTACTAAAAAAAAATTTAAATTATAAATGGTCTATGTTTGCTGCAATCGAAATGAAAATTAAAGAAAACGTTGTTGAAAGGTACCGAAAGAGAGATGCTTAGTAATCAAACCTTTGTGCCAAGCTTCATCGAAAGCTACTTATGAAGACGTCACACAAAAGTTTCATTAATTAAAATGACAAAAGGAAAATTATCAGAGTCAGGATGAAATGAGAGAAGATAAACAGTTAATATCTAAAGACAAACTGACGATTTTATATAAGATTAAAATAATTAAGGTATTTCTAAATCTTATCACGAAAGATTCGAAAATTTTCCAAAAAGAACAGAAGTTAAAGCGTGGCAATTGTACGGTTGAAATGGCCCCTCTTTGCCACAAAGTTGAATGAAGGCTTACAAGGAGAGTGCAGCTCCGAAACAAGTTTTGACAGCCACAAAGGATAAACATTACGAATATTCACCTTTGTTTTGAAATCAGTGAGAGCAAAAATCATATATTTAAAACAATGACGATGTTATACCTAAATTTTGCTTTCAACAGAGGTCATCAACTACCAAGTCATGATGAAGAGAAAAAGGTATGATGTGTTTACTTCGGTTGATGTCCCTAGTAAATTACAGAACAACTTGAGTATTCATTATTTTTAAATTACAAATAAAGTGGGTATGTTTGCAAATATGTAAGGTGCCAAGCCAATAAATATTCGTATGCCCTAACCGAGATTTACTATATATATATATATATAATATATATATATATATATATATATATATATATATATATATATTATATATATATATATATATATATATATATATATATATATATATATATATATATATAATATATATATATATATATATATATATATATATATATATATATATATATATATATATATATATATATATATATATATATATATATATATATATATATATATATATATATATATATATATATATATATATATATATATATATATATATATATATATATATATATATATATATATATTCTCATTTATCCAATGATCATGACTCAGAATAAAATATTAGTAAACACAATAGTTTCATTATGGCAATACAATGAAATATTTTACACACTAACGTACATGACGTACGTTAAATATGTGTGTGTGCGTGTGTATATGTGTGTGTGTGTGTATTGTAAAGATAAAGTCATGAAACAAAATTATGAAAGACATTTGCATGATTTTCATTAATAAATCATGCTTAATGAATATAAAATAATTGCCTTGGTAATAATAAATTCCGATATATATATATATATATATATATATATATATATATATATATATATATATATATATATATATATATATATATATATATATATATATATGGGGCAGAGAAAACATGGTTGTTTTCAATGCCTCAAAAACTCAATTCCTTCATCTCTCCACTCGACACAATCTTCCACACAACTATGATATCTTCTTCGAAAACACACAACTAAAGCCTTCATCTGTTCTTAATATTCTTGGTGTTTCTTTTTCTCGTGATCTTTCTTGGAAAGATCACATTACTTCTTTTTCTAAACAAGCTTCTAAGAGGTTGGGTGTTCTGAGGCGCCTTCAGAATTACTTCACTCCACCCCAGTTGCTTGCTCTGTATAGGAGTGTTGTTCGTCACTGTATGGAGTATGCTTCCCACATCTGGGGTGGTTCCACACACACACAGCTCTCCTAGAGAAGGGGGAGTCTAGGGCATTTCGTCTCATCAATTCTCCTGCTCTTACTAACTCTCTTCAATCTCTATCTGTCCGTCGAATTGTTTCGTCCCTCTCTCTTTACTATCGCTATTACAACAGACACTGCTCTTCTGAACTCTCTCGTCGCATACTTCCTCCATTGAGAAGAGCTCGTGTGACACACTTTTCTACACAGTCTCATCCTTTCTCTGTCCAACTCTCTGACCCCAGACTTAACTGCTATGCTCAATCTTACATATACTCTACTGGTAAAGTCTGGAACACACTCCCTTCATCTGTTTTCCAAACTTCCTTTGACTTGCATACTTTCAAACGCCGTGTATCTGGACACGTCGGCCTCCATCGACCATATATATATATATCTTTCCCAACTCGGGTGCAATTTGGTAGGCCTCTGGCCTTTGCCCACCGGAGGAGATATATATATATATATATATATATATATATATATATATATATATATATATATATATATATATATATATATATATAATATATATATATATATATATATATATATATATATATATATATATATATATATATATATATATATATATATATATATATATATATATATATATATATATTGCAAGTTACGTGGTTGCATATTTATGAAACCATTCACTGTATGCAACTAGCTAGTGTGCAACTGTTATTTATTGCATTTTATTTCTTAATTTTTTAAATAGTATTAAATATTTAATAAATTGTATTTTATTATAGTAACACTTAAATGAAGGTTTATTTAATGTGAAAAAAAATACGTCATACAATTTTGATTAGTTATTACAAACGCTAGAAAATACTGTGTGGTTGCAAAAATTTTGCAAACGCATCCTTTAAAATAATTGTGTGTGAAGATTTACCGCTCGAGCGTTTCCATTTTAGAAATGTGTTTGCAATTGAAATGCAACCCACGGTACAAACTTTCGTTTATAGTGCAAGAAACATTTAGAAAGAAATTTATGAAAAGTATACATATTTCAATTTTTGTTCATCACATCATAGAATATTTTTATATTTATTATTAATAATATACTTACACTAATAATAATAATAATAATAATAATAATAATAATAATAATAATAATAATAATAATAATAATATTATTATTAATTAATAATTATATATTTAATTATTATTATTATTATTATTATTATTATTATTATTATTATTATTATTATTACTGTTATTTTTGTTCTTTACATACGTTAAAC
>SEYY01000468.1:271206-278706 GCA_009176605.1 Armadillidium nasatum | reverse complement strand
ATAATTATTTTCATTAATTATTACTGTTATTTTTATTCATTTGAAGGTTAGAAAATGGAGGGTTAAAAGTCATTTCTTGAATGTTTTTTTTTCACACACTTAAAATCGTTCTTATTAATGTAAAAATAAAACTTTGTTTTTTTTATTTATTTTTATTTTATTTTAATTTTTTAAAAAATTTTTTTTGAAGGAAATATTATTCAAAAAAAAAAAAAATAATAATAATAATAAAAAAAAAAATAGTTGTTTTTTTAAGTTTTTTAAAAATTTAGTATTTTAAAATAAAAATAAATAAATTTTGTTTTCTTGAAAATTTAAAAAAAAAAAAAAAAAAATAAAAAAAATAAAAAAAAAAATTAAAAAAATTAAAAAAAAACATTTCATTTGTAAATTTATTTGCACAACATAAAGGCTGGACCCTATTTGAAAGGGTGGAATAATATATTATATATATATATATATATATATATATATATATATATATATATATATATATATATATATATATATATATATATATATATATATATATATATATATATATATATATATATATATATATATATATATATAAAAAGAGCGAGAAATATGAAAATTAATGCAGGAATTAAAAATTTAGAAAGTTAAAATAAAATAATTGTGATTAAATATATTTTATAAATATTTTTATATATAATAATAATATATATATATATATATATATATATATATATATATATATATATATATATATATATATATATATATATATATATATATATATATATATATATTCCTTTGTAGAAGTGTGTGAAATTAAGAGTTTTGGCATATGAATGTGTGATACATATATTTAGAAAAGGAAAAAAAATAAAATCTTTGTTATATTATTAATTGAAGTCATAAAGTAGGAACGGAAACAAAATTATTGTACCACACAAGGAGAAAGTAGTAATGAAAATAGAGAGAGAGAGAGAGAGAGAGAGAGAGAGAGAGAGAGAGAGAGAGAGAGAGAGAGAGAGAGAGAGAGAGAGAGAGAGAGAGAGAGAGAGAGTTAGGAACTGAGAGAGAAAAAGGGATAAAGAGATAGAGAGTGAGTGAGAGAAAGTGAGAGTGAGAGAGAGAGAAAATAGAGAAAGTGACATAGATGGAGTAAGAGAGAAACAGAGTGGGAAACAGGGAGAGATAGATAGATAGATAGATAGATAGATAGATAGATAGATAGATAGATAGATAGATAGATAGAAAGAGATAGAGAGAGAGAGAGAGAGAGAGAAGAGAGAGAGAGAGAGAGAGAGAGAGTGAGAGAGAGAGAGAGAGAGAGAGAGAGAGAGAGGAAAAGAAACTGGTGGTAAGAGTGTAAAAAAAGTCCAAGAATTGAAGAATATAAAATAAATTACAAATAAAGAGTAAAAATAAAAATAAATTTAAATTTGAGGTTAAAATAAATATGGAATAGGATAAACAAGACCGGATGTGAGAATTTTGTATATATACAGTAGATCTCTCTGTATATATATCCATCTGTCTCTATATAAATATATCTATCTTCTATATATATATATATATATATATATATATATATATATATATATATATATATATATATATATATATATATATATATATATATATATATATATATATATATATATATATATATATATATAATAATAATAATAATGATGGCATCCGCATCCGCATCCGCGGAGCATCCTCATCAGAATTAACATCCGCATCCTTACCTTCATCCTCACTTGGGAAAATTATTCATTTTCATCCGCATCCACACTTGAACGAAAATTCTACATCCGCATCACATTTCACCAAAATTCTTCATCCGCATTCATATCCTCATCCACACTTCACCAAAATTCGACATCCGCATCCGCATCCGCATCCGCATTCGCATACGAAAATGAGTAAATCTGACATCCGATCTATTGATAACAAAGAAATGTCGAAGAATGAATTTAGAAGTAAAGAGACGGAAAGAAAAGTGAAGATTCGAAAAGTGAACTGAAAACAGAGATGAAGAGAAAAATGAGAAGAAAGATGAAGAGATGGAAGATGGAAGTGAAGAACGATGAAAAGAGAGACTGAAAAAAATAACTAAAAGTGTAAGAAAGAAAGAGAGAGAGAGAGAGAGAGAGAGAGAGAGAGAGAGAGAGAGAGAGAGAGAGAGAGAGAGAGAGAGAGAGAGAGAGAGAGAGAGAGAGAGAGAGAGAGAAAAGGAAGAGAAGTGAAGAGAATATCGATGTGAGAGGTGAAAAAAGAAGCGAAGAGAGAGGTGAAAAGGGAGATGAAGAAAGAGGTGAGGGGAGTGTGTTAATTAAAAGGAGCAAAAATATTTGTATTACCCAAAGTAAGAAGATGAAAGAAAAGAGTTTATAAATTATGAAAAATTTGATCTAAAAATACTCAGACTCTGCCTTTAAGGACTAATAAACATTTTTAATAATAATAATAATAATAATAATAATAATAATAATAATAATAATAATAATAATAGTAATAATAATATACTTTCTACTACTACTAATAATAATAATAATAATAATAATAATAATAATAATAATAATAATAATAATAATAATAATAATAATAATAATACTTCTACTACTACTACTACTATAATAATAATAATAATAATAATAATAATAATAATAATAATAATAATAATAATAATAATAATAATAATAATCATAATAATAATAATAATTCATTTCTCTAATAACACCTTTCAATATAAAAAAAATTCCTTTATCATCATTATCATCATCATCATCATCATCGTCATCATTCATCATCATCATCATCATCATCATCATCATCATCATCATCATCATCATCATCATCATCATCATCATCATCATCATCATTTCACCATCTTCATCATCATCATTAACATCATCATCATCATCATAATGATAAACATCATTATTATCATCATCATCATGATCATCATCATTATCATCATCATCAACAACAACAACAACAACAAAAATAAGGTTAGTAACCTGCGATTTATTTCCACTTTAACATAAGAATTATTGAGATTAGGTAAAACGATTAAATAATTAAATGTATAACTTCATCGTTCATATTTAAAATTCTTCTTTAAGGAAAGCCGAAATGCCATATGTTTAATCTAATCTGTTGAAAAACTCCTATCATCATTTACAGTGTGGAATATTATTTGATTTATTTTCGTTGTTTTTTTTCTTTTGAGGAGTCTTAGGTTGGATATTTTGACTTTGAAAAACTTACCTCGTTCCTTCTGCTTCCTGTACAAAATATCCTTCTTGTTTCCTATATTTTTAAATTCTTAATATTACTTTTAATAATTTTTTTATTTTTATTTTTATTCATTAATTATATTTTGCTTTCATGGTTATTTTATTAATATGAAATAAATTTCATTATTTTCCTTTCTTTGTTTTTGCCTTTGCTTCACTGTTTCTCATATATACATTGTTTTATTTTGATTTTGTTTTTATTGTTATTATGTCTTAATAACGAAATTAAACGAACATTTGTTTTTCAACGTAAGAATATTTTTCTTCTGTCATCTCACTATTTGTCCATTCGTTTATAGGCTGGTTAATATATTCATAAAGGAGAATATTTAAAGTGACGGTGTTCTATTTATTTTTCATCATCATCATTATAAGTTATTTTGTTTTCATTATAACAACCCGTAAAATATAATTAGGAAATTTGCTGGATGAAGTGTTAAGAAAAGCGACAACTGCTTACCTCGCCTCATTATAGTTCTACCTACTTCCCTTTAGGGATAGAAAAAGAAATAAAATTTTAAAGCTTGTAAATATTTTCTCTCACATCTGAGTACAAAAATACCAATTGTAAAATCCTAATAGCCAAATTAACATCTTCAAAAACGGAGATAAAAATTTCAATCCATTATAATTCACTTAATATTTCATTAAAGCTTCAAGAACTCTGTACAACAACAACAACAACAAAAAAAAAAAAAAAAAAAAAAAAAAAAAAAAAAAAAAAAAAAAAAAATCCTTTAAAATAATCAAGCATAAAATTTTTTTTGAGTTATGACAAAAAAAAATTTTTTTACATTGTAATTAAAATTATTTTTAATCTTCAAAAAATCTTTGGACACTTTTACAAATTATTTTTAAAAGCTCATTTTAGTTTTACCTTGGGCCAGTCATTAAAATTCTGTTCCTTTTACTACTAACATCTTATAGTTTTTCTGATTTTATAAGTCATTTGCTATACTTTAATTGGTACTATTATTCTTACTATGCGTTACAACTATATTATTATTATTGTTATTATTATTATTATTATTATTATTATTATTATTATTATTATTATTATTATTATTATTATTATTATTATTATTATTATTATTTCATTATATTATTATTATTATTATTATTATTATTATTATTATTATTATTATTATTATTATTATTATTATTATTATTATTATTATTATTATCATTATTATCATTTTAATTATCATTATTATTAATATTATTATAATCATTATTATCATTAATATTATTATAATTATCATTATTATTATTATTATTAATATTATTATTATTATTAATATTATTATTATTATTATTACTACTACCAATATTAATTAAATAATACTAGTACTGCTATTACTAATAACAAACAGTTGTAATAATAATTAAAAATAATAATAATAATAATAATAATAATAATAATAATAATAATAATAATAATAATAATAATAATAATAATAATAATAATAATAATCGTCTTTAAGTGACAAATTCATATTCCCCAAAAATCAAGTTTCGTCACGTTCAAAACATTGATTTTTAATTTTCACTTTTAAGCTGAAATTAAAAAAAAAAAAAAAAAAAAAACTAAAGAACTAAAAATAAAATAATTAAATAAACAGTGAGGAGGGAAGATAATAATAATAATAATAATAATAATAATAATAATAATAATAATAATAATAATAATAATAATAATAATAATAATAATAATAATAATAACAATAATTTTCGTCCACTTGGCTCTAGGGAATTTTCTCTAGGCTGTTACTGAGAATGATACTTTTACAGTCGACACCATTCTGTATATATATATATATATATATATATATATATATATATATATATATATATATATATATATATATATATATATATATATATATATATATATATATATATATATATATATATATATAAATATCATCTCTCTTGGGTAAGAGTTGGGGAAATTTTTTTACATGTTACCGCCACTCATGGGTTTGCTAGGCCTGTCACAACTCTAGAAATGTTCATCATCATAATGATCAATGCAATGTATATAAATAATTAAACAAACTGAGAATCGAACCATATAGTTCATAAACAATACCCATAAAAGATTTTTAGTAAAATTTTATTATAAAGCCAATGGGTTACCATAGGGCCCCATGCAATCAAACCCCATAGGTTCCTACACAGAACCAAGGGTGACTATGGTATTTTTGATACCAGGCTTTGCTTATTATCCATAAGGAATTTACCAGAGGCTTATCTATAACAAAACTTTTATCCCCAATGGAAAGACATATAGAGAAACTTATGAACCCCATGCAAAAACCTACATAATATTTAAAATATGTAAGCTATTGTCAATTGTGGAAATTTTCAATGCTAGCGCAACCTCATGTATACAATTTATATGTATACAATCTAACCGTCAACTATATATCACATTTGATTGAATATGAAATAGAAATTATATTTACTTACCTGCTATACAAAAATGACAGAAATGAAGTCGGTCAAGCTATCTGTTGAGTTTGAAATGTAAACTTAGAAGCTCACCGGACTGGATGCGAATCACTGACCATCGTAATCATTTTCCGTAGCTTAACCATTTGAGTCAGGACGTTTCGTTGTAAAAACATTTTGTTTTAAACTCTTGCAAACCTATTTTTTTTTTTCATTATTTATTACTTTTATTTCTTTTAATCATATATATATATATATATATATATATATATATATATATATATATATATATATATATATATATATATATATATATATATATATATATATATATATATATATATATATATATATATATATATAATATATATATATATATATATATATATATATATATATATATATATATATATATATATATATATATATATATATATATATATATATATATATATATATATATATAAGCAGTTCTGTAGCTCAGTCTATCGAGCACTCGCCTTGCAAGGTAAAGGTTCAGGGTTCGGGGTCTTGATCGGAGCTGAGAAATTTGAGCAGTACTCTCTTGCCTTAACTACTCTCACTTATGCGTAATAAGTACACAAGCGGAATGCTTGTTGCAGGTGAAATCAAAATTGGCATCCGTGAAATACCTGTCCAGCCAGAGGATGTATGCCGTCGGCACGTAAAACCCTTGGTTCACCCTCGAATAAACCTACTGACAGTTCTAATAACCCTTCCTGGGGGGGTAATTTTGTATATATATATATATATATATATATATATATATATATATATATATATATATATATATATATATATATATATATATATATATATATATATATATATATATATATATATATATATATATATATATATATATATATATATATATATATATATATATATATATATATATATATATATATATATATATATATATATATATATATATATATATATATATATATATATTCATTTCCCAATTTCCTTTTACAAAATTCATTCATTTCCTCAATAATTGAAAAAAAAAAAAAAAATGATAGTTTGAAAGTTTACACTTTTTCCCCCTAAAAATAGATTCTCTTCTTTGAGAAATGAAATTAAAAACTCTATTAATACATCCCTGTTTATTTCATGAATATCTTCAGCTTTCAACGCTACACAAAGTTTATCAGTTTCCTGCTTCTCATTTGTTTATATTTGAAGTTTTGAAAATTTACTTTATTTTCAAATTTGATATTTTTATTTATCTGTCTATCTATCTATCCACCTATCTATCTATCTATCTATCTATCTATCTATCTATCTATCTATCTATCTATCTATCTATCTATCTATCTATCTATCTATCTATCTATTTATCTATCTATCTGTCTATCTAGATATCTATCGATATATCTATTTTTTATTCATCAATATATCTATCTATAAGTCTCTCTATGTATATATCTATGTAATTTTAAATTTATAAGTCTTTCTATCTATTTATCTATCTAACTATCTATTTTGGTATCTGTGAAATCAATCTATCTATCTACATACCTGTCTATCTATCTACCATTCTTCATGTCTATCTTTCTACCTATCTATCTACCTCTCCTCTGTCTGCTGTCCCTTTGTCTATCTATATGTCCTTCTATCTAACTATCTAACTATCTATGCTTTTATTAGCATATGTGTCTGCCAGTGTGCTCCATTGTCTATTTGCGTCTGTGTGCAGTTATGTGGCCAATTCTATTTGCTGGTACGCTTGTCAACTATC